>JBBJLR010155293.1:0-14913 GCA_037577145.1 Brachypetersius gabonensis
CTTCTTAAGCACTGTTGTACGTCGCTCTGGATAAGAGCGTCAGCTAAATACTGTAAATGTAAATGTAAATGTAAAATAATACTATAATTTCTTTCAGATGTAAGTAGAGTACCAACCCAGAACCCAGTAAACAGCACTTAGTGCACAGCCACGGATGCCATATGCTTGATATTCATGCAGTTCTGGTGTGGAGGGAGAGGAAGAGGGAGGTCACTGTTATGCCAGGACAACAGTGTGAGGAAATCTGTTATGCTTCTAATTTTCCATGCAGAGTTTCTTTCTGTTCATGGTGGAGAGCTGTTCGAATGATCTGGTCCCATCATGTGAGGCTTGTCTTTGCTTGGCGAGGAATTCCTGGGCCTGGATGAGGTGTTACACAGCCTTTCCTTTACTGTCAGGCCAACACTTTCACACACTCTCACATGTGACTGTAAACTAGGAGCTGTTGCAGTACTGGGCACAGCAGCTGGCACAGGGCTATAAATGAATCTGACTATGTTTTGTCCTCACATTTGTCCTCAGAGACGATACTGGGAACAGGAAAGAGACCCTGAGAGGAGTTAGAGGATCTTTCAACAGGTGCATACATGCAATGTTTAGGCTAAAGCTGAGATAATTAAGCTGCAGAGGCCCATGGGAAGCCAGTTAGAGGATTTTTACCACCAACATACACTTATGCAACACAGATGACATGAAAGAAACATTTGATACTTCTTTCTTAAATAAACCACCTTTTATAGCAAACTATCCTGTTGTGTATCAGAACTAGCAGATGCCTAGTGGAGCAACACTGATGTGGAAAAGCTGTGTTAGATTCTGTCTCATATTTACTCAATACGGAGTGATATGACGAGTACAAGGATAAGTACTGACTTATTTCCTCTTCATTAGTAAATAATAAAGTTTTATTAGTCAATTATAAAATGAATGTGGTTACAGTTAACCTTCGCCTGTCTTTGCATCAGGCATAAACATGTTTTCTCCATCTGGCGAATCAAGTCCTTTTCATATAAACTTCCTCAAGCACGTTTTCCATAAAGGGAACAAAACAGTTTGACCCTTGTTTGCAGTCTGAAGAAAGAAACTAAACTGTAACATAACCTGGTTATGACCTCAAAAACCCTATATGTGGGTTTATTTATGTCATCAAATCATGGGGAAAGGACTGTAGAATCTCAATGGAAGAAGATGTTTGTGATTATAAGAGCAGAAAACACTAGTAAAGTAAAAACCCACCTCAGTTTAAGTCGATCTGCATGATCACAGAAATCAGCGTACAGCAACGCAGGTCCATAATACAGTCCAGTCACAGTCAAATCATACTTTTCCTGAAAAAATATCATTATGTTTATACAATTAGAATCTGGTTTGGAGCAGATACAGTGTGTGTTGTCAGGGCAAACACTGTACTATATAAGAAAATCTATATAAGTGCTATCCTACAAAGTCATTTTAAGCAGCATTTTTAAATACAAAGGTTTGAACCACTGTAATTATACATAATAATAATGTATATAATAGTAATAATAATAATAATATGGCCCATATTTTTGAGCACCCCTGGTCAAATGACATAATTGTGAGGTTATGTCAAGTAATCTGACTATACAACTTTATATGAATTTGCATACAACTCTATAACAAATATGGGACATATTATTATTACATATAAGTATTTAAACACATATAACGGAAATGGGGCATATATAAGACCAATGTAAGGTATATATGGGGCATATGTGTGAGTAAAAGTATCAGATGTCTAGGCGAAGGAGGAGGTTGGGGTCACTGGGGAAGTTGGGGGTCCTCAGCCCTCAAGTGCTGATGGAGGCAATGGGAGAGGAGCCGGACGGAAGCTTCAAGAGCACCCATCTAACGAGCGGTGTGATATTCAGGATGAATGGATGAGTGTGTGTGTGTGTGTGTGTGTGTGTGTGTGTGTGTGGTTTTGGTTAACCTTGATGTGTTTCAGCAGCTCTTCCACTGTCATTTCCTCTCGGCCCTCCTCTCTGCCGCGCACCAGAAACTCGTCCCAGAGGGAGAACTGCCTCCCTGCAGCCTGCCGACAGACACAATACACCAGATCTCAACACACACACACACAACAGCCATCCTACCAGCAAAGAACATGCCTTTTACCTGCTTCTGTTAAAGAAATAAAAGTGAGAAAGTGAGAAAGAGGGAAAGATAGTCAAGACAGGAAGAACTGTTCTGTTGGTAGGCAACTGAGGTGGTAGAGAGACATAAAGAAAGAAAGAAAGAAAGAAAGAAAGAAAGAAAGAAAGAAAGAAAGAAAGAAAGAATGTAAGGAAGAAAAAAGAAAGAAAGAAAGAAAGAAGGAAAGAAAGAATGTAAGGAAGAAAAAAAGAAAGAAAAATGTTCAACTAAGAAGACAGAGAGACAGAGAGAGAGAAAGAAAGAGAGAAACAGAGAGACAGAGAGAGAGAGATACAGAGAAAGAGAGAGACAGAGAGAGAGAGAGAAAGAGAGAAACAGAGAGACAGAGAGAGAGATACAGAGAAAGAGAGAGAGAGAGAGAGAGAGAAAGAGAGAAAGGAAGAGAGAGAGAGAGACAGAGAGAGAGAGAGAGAGAAACAGAGAGAGACAGAGTGTGAGACAGAGGGAGAGAGAGAGAGAAAAGAGAGAGACAGAGAGAGAGAGAGACAGAGAGAAGAAAGAGACAGAGAGGGGGTGAGATCCAGAGAGACAAAGAGAAAAAGAGACAGAAGAGACAGAAGAACAAGAAAGCAAAAGAAATAGAGAAAAAGAGAGAGAGAGCACAAGAAAGACAGAAAGAAAGGGAGAGACAGACAGACTGACTGACAGACAGACATTTATCATTAACAGTGTAATTGTTAATCCACAAGTCTGGAGAAGAGCCCAAGCACACGTCTGTTGGGGGTCACAGGTCACTTCCTAAGGGAGCTATAAGAGTTTCAGCACGCGGCTGAAACGCCGAGAGACTCTGGAGCTGAACCACCTCTGTGAAATCTGACTGAAGAAAGTCCCTCATAGGCCACGCAAACCTTCCCTCGCATTTAAACAAACAACAGCTCTGCCATGGAAAACACCACAAAGTTTACAGCCCTTTATAATCACGACATGAAACATTCCAGAGCCCCTGGTTCTAATCATTACCTCACCTCCCTGCGCCATACTGGACGAGTTAAAGAGGAATTTCACCAATACATTGCCAGTTTACACAATAAAAACTCGAGTGTCTCTAAAAGCTCCCTCGCAGAAAGTTATTACATGAAATGGTTACGTAAACGCTACCTGACACCTGAGATCTTGTTTTACAACAGTCCAGGGGTGAATATTGGCCTAAAATGCATTTTACCAATTTACTTTAAAAATGGGTAGAATTCACCTTTAACAGTTTGACACGTGAGGCCTGCGGAGAGCCAAAGGGTAAAGTTAAAAATAAATTGAAGTGAGATCCAAATTTGACACTTAATAAAACTCAGTTGCTCTATTTGAGTGTGGATTTAATGCCATGAACGCATACAGAACATTCTGGCACTGCGTTTGACTGGGGGTCTGAATTTGGCTGCTAGTGTGGAAAGAATTATTAAACATGTGATGCTTGTGCCCAGTTCTACAGGATGTGCTTGGTTCTGGCAGATACACACACTTGTCAGTCCAGTTCCAGACACACACCATTAGGAATATAAAGAAAACCTTTAATGAAACAGAGATCCACTATTCAACAACGTACGCAAGTGAATTATCATTTCTATGGGTAAACACTTGTGTGAGGCTCTACTGAAGAGGGTGTGAGGGGTTTCCAGTAGCCCAATTCACAGCCCTGTGGATTATTAAGTATATATTTTTTTCCAGTTTCCAGTTACAATTAAGTAGGAATTTGCTCATAATTGTCTGTGTGTTTATATCTGGGTCGTTTCACTATTTTGGGTTGGATTCAGTCTGGAGATTTTGCAACAGCATGGCATAACCATTACGGCTGCAGTGCACGTCACTCTGCGTTTTCAGAACATTTCCTTCAATGTTTAAAGCATTGAACTCATAAAAAAGCACCGGTGGCAGAACGATCACGGCTGCCTGGCAGTTTCATGGTACGATCATGGTAGTTTAGTGATGGTATAGTGGTTAGTGCTTTGTGTTCTGCCCGCAGCAACCCTGATTCAAATCCGGTATCATTCAAAGGCACATAACTTTGGCAGCTGGTGGCCTGGTGGTAGGGAGTTAACCCCTGATCGAGAGGGCGAGGGTTTGACTCCCAACAACCTTGCAGCGGCTTCCCACAGGATTAAAGGTAAAATATGCACGAAACGAAGGAAAAATGCTTAGCATGAACACAGTATTATTTAGGCGAATGGTGGAAACAAGTGAGACGCTCTGGAACATTTCAGTCTTATGTCTAAGGCAGAAGTTTCCAAGCAGCTGGAAGCACACATTCTCTGCATCATCACACGTCAAATTAAATTTGTGGTGAACAGTCCCATTAGAGTGACCTGTTTCTATTGCTCAGAACTGACTAGAACTAAAATATTTAATTCTTTTCAAAATGCTCCAGAGAAACTTGGTAGTTTTCATCTAAAGTAAAAATAATGATCTCTATTTTTATGCCAACCTTACATGCACAGCAGTTTTTGGACAGGTTTAGCAATCACACTGGCTGATTACAGTCGGTACACCAGGTCGCCACCTCACCCAAGTGACACTGACTGATTTGAATGCTCTGGGCTGCCCATGTGCTCTTCCCCTACACAAGGGATTGCTGCTCCTGTTGCTGTGGACAAGAGAATTCTTCACTGACTCTTACTGTCCTCACTCAGACTCCAACATAAACTACCTCTACTGACTCTTAGACTGCCAGCTTATTCCTCAGCGATTAGGTCCGTACAGGAAGGCCTCTTATTGTTGGTTTTCTCCATACAGAAATCTATGTAGACATACAAACACAATGTAGTGTATGAGCCCTAAACAGTCTCCTTAATCAAGAACTTTGAACTTTTGAACATATCGAGAGGGCCAGAGAAGACGCTACTCCAAAAGTATGCTTTCATTAAATGATGGATGTGGTTCCTTCCTGAGCTTTGGCAGAAGAACCTTTAACGTCTTTAGCAGTGGAACGAACACACAAACCTGGGTCATCTATTCTGCAGCAATACCTGTGGCTGATCCCTGTATCTCAACACCAGATTTGTTTTTCTTCAGTCTCAAAGCACACACACTGCATCTCATCTTACTGTGGCGCTTGGTCATTGACCGCAGTCTTGACACCTGACACCTGTTCGGCTCAGACACACTCATCTGTTATGCCGGCGCTGCCTGCAGGGGAAGCTGAGTGAAATAAAGCACCAAAGATGACCAAATGACCAAAAAGCTTAGCACCCTGCAGGATGAGTGTTTTGAAGAATCCAGACACAAGAAAAGAAAAATTAAGGCCCCCAGTTCGTTTTTCAAGTAGGAAAATGTGCAAATTATATTACAAATGACAAAACATAATTTAGTGGCTTTCATAGGTCAGTTTTCAGTCATTTTTCATCATCTTTATAAAATAAAATATATAAATATATGACTTTAAACTAAAATGTTTGCTGATGTCCAAAATGTTATGCAGGACTCTAAAGTGTCCATATGTTTAAATGTATTTTTGTTTTGAATGGGATATAATTTGTGCAAATTCAAAGGACAAATGCTCCTCTTGGAGGGACATGACCACAGCGTCTAACATGAATGTGCTTTCACTGCCAAACCCTCATGAGCGGAATCCTCCACCTGCCCCCTCCCGCAGTCCTGAGACTCGCATATGTTTTAAATGATACAGTGATTCTGAAATCAATCACTGCAGTTGTTGCGCTGTGGTTAGCGGAGCCTGCGCTGTGGTGTGTGCATCAACTGGAATAGCAGCACTCCACCCTTCCCACAATCCCAGGGCTGGGATTTTCCCTTCGAGCCATTCCACTGCCTGTATAATCGTCTCGTAAGGACAGTAGCTGGTGACCTTATGCTGTCTGCTGTGCACAATGATTCTTATTTTTCTCATGTATAACATTCATTTTAAGAAATCATGATGATACATAGCAAAAATTCTGTTGAACAACTTTGCCAATTAAACTTTTGGTGAAAATATAAATCCCATTATTAGCGATGGCCTACAAACTAGATAAGTGAGGATAGAGGGCTGAAACATGATATCATGCAATTTTCTCAATATTGTTGGGTGGTACTGGCCAAGTGGGTTAAACACTTGCCTGTGAACCTGATGATCACAAAATTGCAGGTTCAAATCCCCTCACCTTCTACCATTGTGTCCTCAGTTGCTCCACGGGGACTTTCCCTTTACCTAATGACTGTAAGACTGTCCCTGTAACTACTGACTGTAAGACTGTCCCTGTAACTACTGACTGTAAGACTGTCCCTGTAACCCCGGTACTTCAAAATTACTGATCTTCTACTAATCTCTATTACATACAATAACAGACTCCGAACCACTATTTGTGTTACAAGTAATTCACTTAACTGTAAGTTACTTATCTATAGTATTAATACCCAGCGTTTGTAAATATAGAACAGTGTATTTCATGATGCGTTTTGTTTACTGGATACTGGATTTATTTAGACTTTACATTTTATATTGTCTTTGTCTTTGTGTCTCCGTGTGTCTGTACAGTCATATCATAAGCAATTTCCTCTGGGATCAATAAAGTTTTCTGATTCTGATTTTAGCTTACTATTACCTTGCCCCATCCGCTGGTGCACGGTGATGTAATCAAGAAATCAAACATTTTGATTGAAGATTCCTGGAAAACAGGAATTTTGCTTCTAAATTATATGACATGATACACTGTTCCTAATATGACTACAGACACAAACAAACAATTTCAAGAAATCATGCTTAAAAAGGTCAAAAGGTTAACTCAGGTTTATCATAAGCGTGTTGCCAACATGGTTCTCCAGATAGTAAAACTATTCCATATGCTATTTATAATATTAGCATCCTCCATGTGAACAGTCACAGAACTTATTCCTGATTAAATCAAAACACTTATGACCAGTTCACACACATAAGAAGCTCTCTATACACAGTAAACAAAATTAGATTGGGAAAGTGCTTGCTCCGGTAGGGACTGTTTGTAGGCAGCAAGTTTGGGTTGCTGCCACACACCTCTAATGGAACACCGCAGGATATTCGCAACCAATCAGAACTGAGTATCGCCAGCTGCATGTGAGGCAGCATGATGTCAGTCCTGACCACTCAACAGGGGTTTAAAAATAAGAACAGTGGAATCCACTCCGCCTCTGGGAACCATTAAAACACTTCCCCAGAAAGGTTTTAATGCAGCTTTTTGTGTGTTCAACTTTACCTTCACAGTAACCAAAATGTAGCCACTGGATCATAATTTAGTCTTTATGAAGCATCAAATATATACATAATATACAACAGGTCAGCATACAGTTGGGTGATACAAGAAAATATAGCCAAGGACATTTTTTCATGAAATCTCAGGCAAGATCAAGAGCTGCCTGTAGTGGTGAAATTTTGTTCATACGGTGTCCTAAACAACGCTGACAAGTCTGCACTACTTGAAGATGAAGATTATGCAATGTAATTAAATCACAGAAACAGTGACTATTCAAATCCAGTGTTATTGTGTGAATTCTCACTGAACCACTCTTTTAAGCAGCCCATGAAGAAGCATTATGTAACACTACCGAATAACACAGTCATATTTCCCCCCTCCAGGTCCCATTAGGAGAGTTTCTGTACAAGAATTTCAGAGCATACCAGCATTTGTCGGATTAGACCATGGCGAATGGGAAAGTTATAAAGGCTCGACTCTTCTGGGGTCGTCACTCTTGAAATGGACGGTGGCCAAAATTCTCATCTGTTGCACACATACTGTCTCTCAGAGGCCGCATTGTGACCAGGGCTTCCCTTCTCTTCAACAAGTGACCCTGCACAAGCCGAGTATTGGACAGCCACAAGGTCAAAGCCGGCGAGAGCAGTACTAAAACTGCCACACATATGATGGGAGGAAACATGCAAACTCCACAAAGAAAGGATCCTGGTTGCTCCAGCTCGTAAATCAAACCCAGGATCTTCTTGGGACAACAACAGTAATCGATGCTGCCCCTAAGGACAATCTACATCACCACTAGGTTATAGAAACAAACCTATTAACATTTCTATCAACAACTTTCCAGCCATTTTTAAAGCTCTATAAAGAACTAACTTCTGCATTCCAGGCCATCTAATAATTTCCATTCTCATCACAAACCAACATCTTCCCTGTTAAACGGCATTTTACCAGTAGACCTCAGGAAATATGGGGCGGCCATTCTCTAGCCTGTCAGGAAATAAGATCTAAATGACGAGAATAAACAAGGCGCTAGGTGATTACTAGACTTCACAGACCTGCAGAGAAACAGACTTCTACAGTCTGGAACCAGAACAATGTGGAAAATGCATTTATTATAAACCCTGACTGATCGATTCAGAGCTCTGGAGTGGAAATAATGATAATCTTTCTGTCAGACACAACATGATAAAAACGATCCAGCCGCCTAACTTTCAGGCTGATAAGAAACCAAAAACAGACCATTCGATGAAACCTGGGCCTCGGAGCACAATAGTGGAGGCTGAAGAGCTAAAGGCTATTGAGCTACAATGTGGTCCTCAACACAATGAAAAGGGCTCAGACAGGAAACCCCCGTTCGGAGGCAGCAGCATGATAAGTCTCTCTTCCTGTAGAAAGCTGGTCTTTTGCAGCCTATGTCTTCTGGAGCTAAAGGAAGCCTCAGTAACTTTATAACAATAGATTCATTTTCATAACCTTTTGGGCTGGAACTGTTCCGTCGAAGGCCTCAAACAGGATTTCTCAAAGGTCTGGTGTGATTAGGGGAATTCCATCCATTCCATTTTTCAAATTTTAACAAAATGGTTAAAATACAAACAAAGTTTAGAAAAAATAAGCCAATTGCTCAGAGTGGTGGTGATAGCAACCAGATGCCTGGAGAGAGCGACTCACATGATGATGCTATTACACGAATGGACTGCCTGATGCCTGACTGTGTTCTACATTAGCTAGTAGTTTGGCCTTAAAGAGGTATTTTAAACCTATTTTTTTAGATTCATCACTAGTTTACAATAATCTGCATTGCATATAAAAGTTCAGAGGATATGTGTTGGTTCACTGGTGGTTTTCGACAGTAAATAAAAGTCCTATATTTGGGTTGGACATTGTGACCTCTGGTTCCATTCATCACCACTGTAAAGAAATCTACAAAACACTATTTCACATCAAACCAATCTGAAAGGCATCTCAGTGATTGAAATACGGTGTAAAGTAGATGGAATTACCTTTAAGAGTCTTGAAAAGCTGAACTTGTGTAGCTTATGTGAAAATGTCTGTCAAATGAACTTTGAAAAAACGCTGCTCTGAAATTTAGTTTTAAAAATGTTTTTGTTTCATTTTAACCCTAATTAAGTATTTTGCATACATTTTATTAAGGTAGAAATGATGCACACACACAGAAACCAAATAAGTTCATTGCATCACTGTTTCATTTTCACTAGTTTTGTTCACTTTGCAGATGTCTCATGTTTATGTAACGCTTGGAAAACACATTTTAAAAGTCCTGTGACTGACAGTTTACAACTTTCCCAACTTCTGACTAAAAAAGGACCTTAGCGACCCTAAATCTGATTGTAATGCTAAGCCAACATAACATCAGCCCTGTTTACATAAACAATATCTCACTCAGGAAATACAAGACTTTGGGCGTCAGGAGGGAGAAAAAAAGAACAATCCATTTCCCTTTTTCTCCCATCTGACCACACTGCCGTGACATATTGAAAACGAGCAGCTGACAAACCCGAACACCCTGGTATCACAGGACGGAGAGTCTAGTGATGTAATGGGACGTTTTGACGCAATTGGTCTCCGAAAGTCAATACATAGCCAGGCTTGGTATGAAAACATGACAAGCAGCTGACTTGGTTGGAGCGGGTGGGGGTAGGGTGGATAGTTCTATGATGTAAAGGCCTGAATCAGTCTGTACACTTAGCCACATTGCAGGACTGGTGACAAAAATCATCTGAAAAATCTGATATATTGGTTAATGTGTTCATGATGACCAAATGCATTACATCGATACATGCTGTCCAATATGTTCAACTTAGAATAAAGCCTTTTTTAATAGATTCCATAAAAAGATGCATTTCCTTTCTAGTTAAAATAGTCATTAAGTACAAATTGTACATTTTAATGTGTCTATTTAACAAAAAACAAAACTATTCTTGTTCCATTCTAAGCAAAAATGGCTGATGTAGCACATAAACACTGTCAGCATTTCAACTGACTCCCAAGCAAATTTAGCTGCAAAAACATTCCTTTTATAAATGCACTGTTTTTGTAATGAGAAACTTTTACATTTATCCAGTGGTTCAGCCTTTAGCAGGAGTGTTTTAGTCCGAACGAGGTACAGATCAGAGGTTAATAAGCACAGTACCATAAACAGCCTATTCATTCTAAAGAATAAAGACAAGTTGGAAACGGTCACGTAGAAATTAATTAATAAAAAAAAACACAAACGTCATAAGTGGACCTCAGGAAAAACTTTAAATATAAGAAAATGTAGAAGATGTGAATCTTCAGTATAAAATAACATAGAAGACGTAGCAACTTTTTAAAACATACTCATTTTTTGCCACTTACTGTCCTTTGACTTTCCCCATTCTAATGTAAGTAGATTATCTTTTACCGAATCTCCTCAGAAATGTATTGCCTTTATTCAGTTTAGATGCTTGTGAAAAAGAAACGTACAAGGCAGCTGAGGTGTGTGCGTGTAGCTGCATGTGTGAAAGTGTGTCTCTTTGAAGGGTAATAACGTCAGTGACACCTCTGGGAACAGTTTTCTTAGCAGTTCAAAGGGAACAGCTTGAACCTAATGGTCTTTTGGCTGGAAAATGAATCAATAAAGGGCTGCTCTCTGACTTTTACACACTACTGTTTTAGAACAAAACATTGATGACCTCATGGGTATTTCTACTGGGTTTTATTCAAAGGTTTTAATCATTAGTCTACATTTACATTTACGGCATTTAGCATACGCTCTTATCCAGTGCAACGTACATCGGTGCTCAAGTAGTCCACATCTGTTCTTCAACCTGAAATGCTATACTTAAATCATTATCGGCTATTCAACCAGGTTAATGCCAGCTGGGATACACATCTAAACAACTGTCGAAGAAAAGTCAGATTACAGCAAAAGTAAGGAGGGCATGGCGTAAGAGTATAAGGGCAATGAATGGTGCATTTTGAAACTTTAAGTGTTTACATAGTACATAGTGTTAAAGTCTTTTATTTAAAAAAGTGCTTTGATTTTTAAACATTAGGGCCCTTTAAGACATTGTGTGTATCAGCAAAAGGAGAAAATTGATCTTCAGTAGGCAATATTTTATTCTTGCTCATAGAGTTTCTGACACATGAACACTCCTCTTTGCCACTAAAAGTCTCTTCAGACCGTCTCACTAATTTACCCTTTAACCTCTCTTATCTATCCCATGAATATTCGGCCGTCCAGTAACGAAAGCAGAGACAGGGCTGACAGCACGGCGGTCAGTCTCCAGAGGGTTTGACACTTACACTCCAGCCACGGCCCCTCTTTCAGCGCGGCCATTGACGTGTTAAAGAGCAAACAGAAGTTCGGCTTATTGTCTTGCCAATGAGGCTCTTTTCGGCAGACTGATGACTCGTGCCAGAAGGACCATCAACACAGACTGCAGCCAACAAATGGTGCAGTTTGCCTGAGGGGCCCTTACACACACATACATAAACAAGGCCCATATATCACCCTCCTGTCCCTCAGCCGATAGGGTCTCACTTCTCTCGAGGGGATCAAGGATCGTATTAATGTAGTTCGTTCATCAGTAATGTCATGTGGTGACGCATTTAAACACAGTATGTACTGCTGTTTCGTGTAGAATAAGTCAAAGAGACACAGTATCTGCCTGCACAAAAGACATTAGACCAAAAAAATCTTCAAATGTGAAGAAAATGAAAGGAAGGAGAAGGAAAAATGTCCTTAACGTTCAGTGTATGGTGAAGTAACAAGTTTGAACCAACTACATAAATATATATAGCTTTTGTTCCAGCAGCAACTAAGTACAGACACATTTATCTTCAAATATAGACTCTTAAGAGCCAGCTGACATGATCAATAATCTCCGTCACCCTCATCAATGATATTGATCAGATTCTTTTACTCACAGAGGGTCAGGGGTGTCATCTCGTTAAGTGTAAACAACACCCCTGCTGTGTATTGGGTGATGTAACAGGCTTCTGTTAGAATGCAGCCTGGCACGACACAGGCCCGCCTCAGCCCAGCTGTTCATACAACTGCATGCTGTGCACGGTTATTGCCATGGCGCTGACTCTAATCCCAAGAATAATGCCTCCAAATTCAACCTGTGAGGACTTTCAGCATCATGTTCACTTGATATAGACGGTCAAAATATATTGATTATAAAAATGAAAAGCAGAGCACATTCTCTATTGAGAACACACTTCTGTACATTTCAAAGCACAGTTACTGTTTGAACATACAGCAACTGAGTTGAACATATTTGAAAAAATATAACAAGTCCCTGTCAGTATGTTAAACTGAGAAATAAATAGAAATTGTTGAATTTTATTTGTAGTAAAGAGTACTCCATAGAGTATGTGTTAACATTTTTGCTAAGAGAAAATCAACACAATGCAATATAATTTGTATTACATTATATTTTATAACACTATATGTCACGGTCTACCCTTAAGACAGCAATTGAGCAAAATATCTGGGCCTTTCAGTTGACCCTGTCCAATATAAGCAGATTCATTTCATGCTGATGCACTGAAAACTTGTCATACCAACTGATTTTAATTGATTTAAGTGAGACTAAGACTTGTGCAATAACACTGCTTGCAATAGTTTATTGCTTTGTGGTCTGCCATAGCATTCTCATGGGGCTGGGAAATAATTACATATAAAAACATCTATAAGATAACTCTGTTATGAAAACAGAACAGGTACGTTTAAACTGCCAATTAATCATTTCAAGATTTGTTTTGTCTCTGTAACTTTTCCAAATTAATGCTGCAGTTAGGCCTGATCCTTCAACTGTGCACACTGTGGAAATTCTGGCCTAAATATACTTTAAACTTACTGGCAACAGGAACAGAACTGGGGCTTTCATGTCCATAGACTATTTAAGACTATATACAGTACATCCTGGGCATTGTAAAACCTCTGGATGGACATGAGTGCGGATGGCTTATAGAAACATCTTGTAAACATATTAGTCTTATTTCAGCCACATACTGGAGACCATGTAAACTTACGCCTCAGGTCTAGCATTAGCTTTTGCTGTTCTGGCATTGCACAGGAAGGAATGAACAAGGTTGCGTGCTCTTAATGTGCTAAAGTAAATAGCCCTGAACATCAACAGTAGGCTTGAAGGGTAGTTAATTGACCCTATCAGCTACAGCAGCGGTGCAATACATGTCCCACCAAGCCAAGCCCCAAGGCTCCAAGGCAATAGTCGTCTAGGCAATGAAAAATGCTGCAGAAGCACACGCTTGATTTTTTTCTCCACATACCACAGACATGGTAATTATATAAAATGGTGCGAACGTTTGGCTTAGCTTGATGCCTACTGTCGAAAGTGAGGACTGTGAGTGGAATGGAGCAGACAGGAAATGAAGGCAGTCTGGTGGGGCCGACTGCATACGGGAGCTCGCGTCTGGATGCATGCGAGCTGTTCACGGCTCAGTGAGGGTAACTCCAATGGCCCCTCTCAGTCAGCGTTTTCATTCCTCTGGGTGCAAAAGTGACGTGAGCACAGCCAGCGTAATGCATTTCATGCTGTGAGAAAAATTCAACGGCCAAAAATTCCTGTAGGGCTGGGAAAACAACCTTGCAGTATGGAGCTGATGCCACATCTGGAGTTTATAAAACAATTTTTCTCTGCTCTTTTCAGCAGGCATCTTTGCAATGATGCTTAGAAGTTAGTACTGAATTGCTGAGTCCTTAAAAAGTTGAAGACGTATTTGGGAGTATTACTTTAAATGTGTATTCTGATACCAGAATACCTGTAATGTGTAATCTAGTACAAGGATTTGCTATTTTCTGATTACTTTTAACTGCTTTTGGATCACTTGTTTATATAATTATACAATTTAAAAAACAAAAACGCTATTTCAATTTGTAAACTTTAGCTTAAAAAAGGGCAAACAAAAGGATATAACTGTCTTGTCACGGTATGCATGGGAACCGTGGCGTGTAAGGATAGGGAGCCAGGATGCCAAGACATGGTAAGGAGAAACGGGTTTTATTCCAAAATGAGTAAACAAACAGGCAGCGCAAGGGTTGAAAACAAGGACAACTCAAAACACTGCTTACCATGAACGAAGAATTAGACAGAGAGAACAGGAAGGGAGCATACCTAGGGGTGTGATCTTCAATGTCGCCGTGTCTAAACAGACAGAGACTAAACAGCGCAGAGACTAAATACAGGGGACACAGGGGCTAAACCAATCAGAGACACAGGGGACACATTAACAGAAACAGGGAACAGATGACAGTGATAATCAGACACAGACAGGACACAGGGGACCCCTAGTGGGTCTACAGGGTAACAACAGGGTGAAACATGACAGAAAACATAGAGCAGAAGGGAATTCAGGGCAGGAGAGAAGTCAGGAGGGGACCGAGAGGCGAGAGGGAAGTCAGAAAGGGACCGAGAGGCAGGAGGGAAGTCAGAAAGGGATCGAGGAGGGACACGGAGGGGCCGAGAGCCAAGAGGGAAGTCTGGAGGGGATCAAGAGCCAAGGAGGGACCGAGGGGACATCAGGAGGGAACGAGGGGACACGGAGGGACCGAGGAGACATCAGAAGGGAA
>JBBJLR010155335.1:0-14911 GCA_037577145.1 Brachypetersius gabonensis
TGTGTGTGTGTGTGTGTGTGTGTGTGTGTGTGTGTGTGTGTGTGTGTGTGTGTGTGAGTGAGTGAGTGAGTGAGTGAATGGTGTGTGTGTGTGCCCTGCGGTGGGCTGGTGTCCTGCCCAGGGTGAGCCCCTGCCTTGTGCTTGTAGACCTCTTTCAAACAAACCAGTAAATTCCAAAGCTGACAGTTGACTTTATGTTCAATGAAATAACCAGAATGAGACAAATGATCCATTGCCAGCTGGAAAGAGAGAAATTTCCCAACTCGCGTCCGAGCTGATTGGTGTCTGCTGCAGTTTGTTGTTAAAACTACTACATGTACTTTAAACGGTTCAGTATCTACTATAAATGATGTAGAGTAAGGATAGTCAAGGAGAGGCATCATTTGTAGATAAAGGTTTACTAGTATTCTCAGGTTGTTCTTGTAAAAAATATATAAAATTGGAGAAGAATCAAATAGATTTGACAGGAGTTATTCGGATTCTGGCTAGCGTGAACAAAGACATAAAGAAGGCATGATCTAGATTTACTAATTGGACAAAGGTATTGGGACACAGTTGTTTTCAGAATTTGGACTAGGCCCCTTACTTCCAGTGAAGGACAATCGTAATGCCTCAGCAGACCAAGATATTTTGGACAACACCATGTTTCCAACTTTGTTGACCCAGTTTGGGGAAGAACCTTTTCTATTCCTGCATGACTGTGTCCCAATGCACAAAGCATGGTTATTATTAACTTCTGTAAATGAATCAGCATATAAATGATTAATGAACTGCAATACATTATTCAGTATCTACTACAGATTATTTAACAACTTCTATAAATTATTCAGCATATTCTATAGATTAGCAACAACTATTCAGTAATCAGTATCTACTATAAATGATGTACTACTATAGATTATTTAGCAACTGCAATAAATTAGTCAGCATCTACTATAGATATTCAGAAATGACTATAAATGATTAATTATCCATGACTAAGTATTTATCAAGTACTGTTCAGCACATATTATATTCAGCATCTACTATAAAATTTTTAGCAACTACTATTCAGAAATCTACTATATTCAGTATGTGCTATAAATCATTTCGTAACTGCTGTAAGTGATTCATTACCTACTAAGTTAATTATCTTTCCCTTGTCATTATGTGCTTTAAAACACTAACTTCTATGAATGAACCAGTAACAGCATTTCATTCTTTAGCGACTTCTGTAAATTATTCAGCTCCTACTTGTGACGTCTGGTCAGTGGCCACTGGAGGGCGCTGGGGTTTTCTTTATGTCTAGGTCTTTTATTTTGACATCCTGAGTACACCAGCGGGGTAATAGCTGTAGGATAGGTTCCAGCTGTGGTTGTACTCAGGATTAATTGATTGTGTTAGGGTTATTGGTTGTAATGGATTTTAGTTAGATATTTAAGTTTAGTTTAAGTGAACCTCTATGTCGGTCCACCATCGTCTTACCCTCGTTTATAGCTTGGCTGTTAGCATTAAAGGTATCCTTGTTTATAGTTTCAGTAGGCTCAGACAGAGCCTTAAGTCATAGTGAAGTCAAGGTTAACCTTATGTATGTATCGGCCCTCGAGCCGGGTTTTGTTTTGGTTTAAAAATAAAAAGTAAAAGACAATGGGACCCTGCCTTTGTTCTTGCTCTCAATGGGGAAACGCCAAGCGACATGACACTGCTATAGATTATTCAGAAACTGCTATACATTTGTCATTGTCTGCTTTACATGATTTAGTAACTACTATTCGGTATCTACGATATTCAGTATTCAGGATCTACTATAAATAATTTACTATGGATTGTTCAGTATTGGCTATAAATAATTTAGTCACTGCTATAAATGAATATTATAAGTACAACTACTACAGATTATTTAGTAACTAAAATGAATTATTTATGAACTAATATTAATAATTTTATAAATATTTTGAATTATACAATACCTACTACAGATTATTCAGTAACTGCTAGGAATTGTTGATGAAAGTGAAGAACTGAAGGGTGAACCCACATGCAGACCCTCAGAGTTCACAGGGGTTAAAGAGTTCTGTGGAGAAAAGTGAAAGTGTTTGATCGCCCAAGTACAAGTCAGGAAATTACATCACTCTTCCTGTGGCTTTAGAGGCTTCAAAAGCATGGAATGCCAGAGGGGCTTATGGGAAGAGTACATGACCCAGCACATGCTTAGATTTCCTCATACACTGACTCCTTACAGACCCTCTTCTGTCTCTCTCTCTCTCTTTCTCTCAGTCTCTCGCTCTATCTCTGTCTATCTCTGTATCTTTGTCTCAGTCTCTCTCTATCTCTCTATCTCAGTCTCTCTCTATCTCTCTATCTCAGTCTCTCTCTGTGTCTCTCTCTGTGTCTCTCTCTCTGTCTCACGCACACACACACACACACACACACACACACACACACACACACACACACACACACACACACACACACACACACAGAATTGCACACACACACACTCGATAAAAAGTGTTCCATCACTATTTGTTAAAAAAAACAAAAACAGAACAGTTTCTAGTTTACTATGGATTAGTCAATATTTAATTAACCCAGCTAGCCGCTCATAGTGACTGTTTATCAATAGGCATTTTTAAGCTCACATTTGGAGCTCTGTTAATTATAGTCTGCTCCTAGAGCTTCTGCCAGTGAACAGACAAACAGCAGCAATTTGGAAAGATTTCCAAAGGAACAGGAGCAGGCGCTCACTAGAAGGGGTCCAGAACAGTTTCTTGTAAATCATGTCGGAGGACAGAGTATTATTTTATTATCATAATTACATACAGAGCACATTTGTTATTTCAGGCTTGCGTTACTCTTTGGTGACAAAAAGCCATTAGTCATAGTCAAAACTTATTACACACATGAGATATTATACATAATTTTTGGCAACCTTGGTTCAAATTAACCTGTTTGCGAGAAAAATTGGAAATACAGGCCCCCCCCACCCCCCCCACACACACACACACACACACTTTCTTCTACTTTACCTGTTTGAGCAACTGCTGTGTTTATAAAGTACTGGGACGCTCCAGTTCTTCAGGGTCCCTTTGTTTCAGTGAAGGACTTAATCTTAATACTTCAGCGCATTTTGGACAACGCCATGCTTCCAACTTTGTGGATACAGTTTGAGGAAGAACTTTTACTATTCCAGCATGTCTGTGCACAAAGCAAGGGCCTTAAAGACATGTTTGGAGATATTACACACATGAGATATTATACATTTTTTAGCATTTTTGGTGAGGGAAATCAGATTTAAAAACAAAAAAGGTTGAATAAAGAAATATAGGTCTAACTGGCATTGTTCCCTAGTGGTTAGGGAGTTGCCCCTGTAATCACAAGGTTGTGGGATCAAATCCCATCTGCTAGTGTCATCACTGAGGTACTCTTCAGCAAAGTACCGTCCCACACACTGCTTCCTGGGTGCCCCTCATTAGTGGCAGCCCACTGCTTCATTTTGGTGAATGGGTTAAATGCAGAGAAAGAATTTCACATTGTTCGCTGTGTGCTGTGCTGGGGTGTGTTCACGCATAAAT
Source organism: Brachypetersius gabonensis (assembly GCA_037577145.1). NCBI lineage: Eukaryota > Metazoa > Chordata > Actinopteri > Characiformes > Alestidae > Brachypetersius > Brachypetersius gabonensis. The sequence goes on from JBBJLR010155335.1 coordinate 3,555, forward strand.
ATAAGTGGCCACTTTCCTTTACTTTACCTGTTTTAACATCTGTTGTGTTTTAGTCGATGGAACATCATGGCCAACAAGCTAAAATGTCAGTCTGAGCTCTAGATGTTTTCAGTACAGGGTTAAATATATATTTTCAACTTGTTCATCTACTTGTTCATCTTCCTTATTATAGCTAATACAAAATGTACATTGTTTATATTACTGTACATTCACCAGTAAATATTATCCAGTTTCTTCTTGTACATATAACCTTAAGTGCACTTATAACTTATACCTTTATTCTGTCATTGCTGCTTATTGCACTTCTGCTTAGACCTAAACTGCATTTCGTTGCTTTGTACTTGTACATGTGTAATGACAATAAAGTTGAATCTAATCTAATTTAATCTAATCTAAATATCTGGATCTCCGCAGGGCCTAGGTTGCGAATGTGATCGGCAGTGTTTAGTATCAGTGCCAGAGGAACTGGCTGACAGTAACAGATGAGGGAAGATTCTCTGGCTGTAGGAACATGACCAGCAGAGCCGTGCCAGACGACCTTGTTTTACGCTGGCTCTTATGCCTGACAGTTGGAGGCTTGCTACAGTTTTGTAAATCCTGCAAAAAAGCCTTTTATTACCAGTAAACTCCTCCTTTATTGGGTCAGATGTGCTTATTTGCATGTACTGTTCAATGAACATTTTCCATAATATTAAAACCAATTTTATTATATTTGCAGATATGCAAAGCTTGTCTTGAGTCTAGATTTAAATCCATTTCAAAACCATCTCTAATGAGAAACAGAGCTGTAGATGTTCCCAAAATGACTCAACAATCATCAGGAAAGGAGTACTCATAAATTCATTAATATTCACAAAGTTTTATATTTCAAAGCTGTATATATAAGGCTATATTTACTGTGTACAGTCATAAGGGTGTAAAATCTATACTGTGTACAATCATACTGTTTACAATCATAATTGTATTTTATTTATCATTCAGTAACCTTTAGCCAGAATAGTATAAAACAGATATAAACATTGCCTAAATATACATATTGAATAAAAAGATCTAAAATTACAATTCATTGAGTTCCGGTTCCGTTTAATAGTACTGTAATAGTACTGTATTTATCATTGTGGTATCTCAGCAAGTCTTTCAGCACCAATTGCTTTATAACAAATCTTGAGATTACTGGACCTCACCGTTAACATACATTTCCTTCTTTTCATGATTATAGTTGCTTACCAGTGGTTCTCAAGATATTTTAGCTGTGACCCCCTCCATCCTGGGGAAGTTTTCAGACATTCTGGATGATGAGGCTATTTATAGGGCAGGTAGATGCTTTCTGCTGCACCAAAAGGTCGTGGGTTTGAATCCTACCTGGGTTCATACCACCACTGGGTTCCTGAGCAAGACCCTTAACCCTAAGTTGCTCCAGGGAGACTCCCCTGTATTAAATGGAAGGAATGGAAGTCGCTTTGGATTAAAGCATCTGGTAAATGCCATAAATGCCATAAACCTTATGGTCTGATTCTATTAGTTCTCCAGCAAGCTGCTCTGCCTCTCTCCATGGCCCACACCCTCTCCTCTCTAACGCGCGCCCCATGCTCCCACATGTTTCAGCGTGCACACGTCAGTTATGAAAATAAGATGCGTCTCTGTTTGTTGTTTGTTGAGTGTAGATGCTTGTTTTAGGACAGTTAAGTTAGCCAAGAGGCCTTTATTTAGCCCACAGTGCCTGTAATTCACAAAAGAAAAACATTTGTAGCTGTCATTGGTTATTAATCACAATCAATTTGCATTGCTGCTGTTTGAAATGGGCTTTCTTTTCCATCAAAATTCATTTGAATTCTATTCCTGACAAGTGTATTAGCAAATGATGTGTACAGTGCTACACGAGAGAGAGTGCTTCAAAAAGTGCACTGGGTTGTAGATCAGCTCTTGCCAATCACCTCAGTGCCAACTCAGTTATGGTAGCATAACATTTAGTATGTTATTGCATTTTTGAGAAAACTAGCTTCACATTTCACATCTGTGTAACATGTTTAACACTAGAACGGCAGCTAACTGGTAATACCTATAACGGCTGCGTGCATCAATTGACGCAGTGTCCAGTTTCGCACAAGACACTTGCTGATGCGACGCTGCTACAGTATGTTTGGGTGTTTAGTCCTGAAGCCTGGGGGTATACTTCCATGCAAGCTGGAGCCAGCAGACGCAGCAAGTGTCCAGTGGACTTTGGACCCAGAGCCAGTCGCCATATCAGAATCAGAATCACGTTTATTGGCCAAGTACGTGAGCGCCACATACAAGGAATTTGATTCCGGTCGATGGTGTCTCTCAAGCACAACAGTATAAAACAACAATATGTAAAGATACTTGTGTACATGTGTCTACAGAACACCCATATGTCTTTTACAGAGCATACTTGCTGCTCCAATAGGCCAGTAGACGTGATTCTGATTCTGAGCCTGATGACATTACATCACTTGATGCGGTCAGCCGTTCTAGTGTTAAATGCAGCATCAGTAGTTCTCAGTATAGTAAAAACATGAACTGAAAGACAAAGAAGACTCTTATGTCTCACTTTTCACACCTCTTAAATGTGTTTCTCTTTGTCCATGTTTGGCTATTTTAACTGTGTTTGTTGATTTCTTTAAGGAGGAACATCAATACAGTGTGAGCATCTCTTACATTGTCACTTAACAAGAGGTCATTCGTTATTGTTTATGCACAGGACCTTCTTGCTCTGAGGCGACAGCTACAAAAATAAAATATCAAAGTTTATATTTAAATATACAAACAAACTGTGTATGTACACATTGGATATAAGCATGCATATACATAGTGGTTATATATATGTAGGAACACCATGGACAAATATACACACTGGAGTGTCCTCAGTTGTTTCTTAGCAGCAGACATTGACAAAAACAGTAATAATGCACCAGAAAAATTGCACACAAAAGAAATATTGCACACAGTGGAAACTTTGACTAATCAGTCCTTAGTGTTTGGATGTGTGTGTTTGGATGTGTGTGGTCAGTCTATGTTGTCTAGATCAGTGGTTCCCAACCTTTTTTCCAAGCTAGGCCCCCCAATCCCAACTCCTACCCGCATAGACACACAAAGTGATTAAATACAAGCTTTTTAACTTTTATTTGCGAAAAATAAACAGCAGTAAGTTTTTGTTCTTATACTCTTATACATAATCTCTCTCTCTCTCTCTCTCACTCACACTCACACTCACACTCACACACACACCTCAGACATTGGGATTTTATGAATTTAATGTGTACAAATTTTGGTAACATTAGCGCAGACAAAATTGTGCGCACCCCCTGCGATCTCTAGCACCCTCCCTAAGGGGGCCACTGGTCTAGATTTAGTAAGTATTAACAAAATGTATTAATGTAAGACGTGATTATGAAAAGGCATCAGAGCCCCTGAAGATCTCCTGAAGATCTCCTGAAGCGCTAAGTCCGTTTGGCAGAGCTACAGTGTAAGAACTGACATTTTGCCAAAAGGCGAGGGAGAACAACAGAGCCTGGTAAAAAGCCTTGCTGCTAAAGCCGCAGAATGCCTGTTAGCTGTCCAGCTTCTGCCCTTTGTCTACACCTAACGACACTCGCTATTGTTCAAGCTCGGGCCTTTGTGCTGGCCGTGCTGTTTCAGTCAATAGGGAAGGATTCACAGGCTGTTAAAGAGCGTTACTCAGCCCTTTTTGCAGTGCGGCAGAGAGAGATGGTCAGAGACATCCAGGCTGGACAGCTGCTCTCACTTTTTTACTTCTACAGCTCCTCTCTTTAGATAATGCTTTATTGATCCCTGATGCTGGAGAGTTAGCATCATGAATTATATTATACCCTGGAAAAAAGTCAGAAAAAAGTACATACAACATAAATCAAAGTGTCAGGTTTAGTGCTGTGGCGAGATCAACCTTGATGGGATGTTATTGCTCACCTGCTCTCCTGAACAGTTCAGCCACCATGGAGCCACCTTTCTTCAATGCCCAGAGGCCTTGCCTGCACACGTCATTCACCTTCCTGATGCAGCTGCAACCTGTCTTAGACACTGGGTTCCTGCCTCACCCTACACTGAGGATATTTGTACTCATTCTCATGAATAAGCTTCTAACGGTTCTCACGGCTTTTACTGACTAGCATTAAGGCTTCAGTCTAATGATAACGTCACTTCTCTTTTATATTTATTACTCTTTATTCCCTTTTGTATACTTGGGTCAGCTGGTGGCATACTGGTTAGGGAGTTACTCCCTAAGTTGTGGGTTCAAATCCCAGGCCTGCTAGAGGCACCACTGAGGTACCCTTGAGTAAGGTACTGTCCTCAAACACTGATCCCTGGGCGCTGTGTTCCTGGCTGCCCCCTTGGTGAATGGGTTAAATACAGAGAAAGAATAGCACACTGTTTGAGTGACTATAAGGGACCGCTTCAGTTTATTGATGAGTTCATAATTCTTTTTTTTGCTCTTACCGTGTTTGCCATCCAGGGTACAAACAGAGAGGGATGGGTCTTTTTCAGAATCTTGGTTCCTCTCAAAGTTTCTGGCAAGGACTATTGTCCTTGGTTTCCTCTCTAAGAGCTTGGACTTGGATTTCTGCGAAGCTGTTTTGTGACAATGCCTGCACTAAGAAGCTCAATGTAAAAAAGTAAAAGAAAAATTTCAATTGACAAACAGTCTGAAATACTGACCTCAACCCGAAAACATCTCAGGCGTGACTCACTACAGCATCCAAACCCGACCCGAGGCTGATGAAATTCTGTCCCAGCCAGACTCAACCTACACCGTTTTTTGACAGAGACTGGCCTGAAAACATCAAAAACATTCATCTTAAAATGGCCACACTGGCTCACCACAAAACCAGTTACCATGCAGTGACCTTCATGGATCGATTCAAATAATGAAACAATATAATATGCTATTATAAAATAATCAGCTGCCAAAGTGTCCTTAAGTTAATGTGTCTTTAATAATATTTTATTAATCCAAATGCTTTTAATAAGTTATTTTGGCCTAACTTTCCTGAAATATAACCCTTTTGACTGCAATAATCTATACTTTCTTCAGCTGGGTTGCTGTTTATGGGTGATCGAAGCATGTCCGATTAAAAACTGCTGTAAAATGATGAAAGAACGAAGTAAGAATAAAGTGCAGAGAGACAGCAGGGGAAAATTGGCAAAAGTGGGAGGCAGGCTATGAGCATTAAATCTGAGCCTGACCTGAGCTCCACGTCTATAAGGAAAATGATAAAGGAACCCGACTAGAACTGACCGACACTTGGGTCCCATCTGGCCTTCCCATCCCAATACTGCAAGCTCATTTATATATCCACAGTCACACAAGTGTATTGCCCTACCCATATGCCACGCAAAAGAGACGCAAGAATATAACTATGTATGTGTAGATATTCTCAAATATGTAATAGCATGCTCTTTTATTGGATAAATCTGCATATTTCACGTATTTGTTCAACTGCCGACGCTATACATTAGGTGTAGATAGGGCAGCCACCCTGGGGTTCGATGGGAAGACCCTCTAAAATTTTTCCCTTTTATCACTACTTGCGTTGTTTTTCCACCCATGACTGATGAGAAACTTAAATATAATTCTATTAGTGCATACTAGTGCACCTACTTGACGGAGCTATTACAGTACTGTGTAAACTAGTCAAGTGCCTTGTCATCTTTTCTATGGGAGAGATAATTGTAATTTATAATACTTCTAAGTGTTATACCATTGTTTGCACTGTCAAAATATGATATACATCTTTCCTTTGTCTTCTCTCTGTCCTTCCTATACCCAACCCCACCCCCAAGCTCATTGCCGATGCTTGTGAGGGTATCCTGGGTGGGGCCATGTGGCCCAGAATGGAACTTGGAGCTCTTAAAGCATTGACCTTCACTCAAACAGCTGCATCCGCTATAAATATTTAATTTCCTACAAGGGGCAACAGAATTAAATGCATCTATAGTGTATATAGAATTCAAGCCCAAGTAAGGAGTAAGGTAACTCACATTGGTAAATTCTTTTTTAAAAATGTAATTCTTTTTAAACCTACGCAACAAACCTTTTTGCGCATTTTGATAGATAACAATATGTCACACAGCATGGTTCTGGTGGGCCAGTGCCCACAGCCACTAAACTTGGTATTAAACAGATTAAACAGATTAAACAGGTGTGCTTGAGCTGGGAAATCCTAATGTTAGCAATAAGGTTGTATGAGATTACTTAATAACTGCATAATGATAAATTGGGTGCATTTAAACTTCTATTCTTAAGCCATTCATTACTAAGTGAAAGAAAGTTCGAACAGAGAAACGCTGCATTCTTTTACTGTTAGATTTTTACATAACAGAACTGTTGCTGTCAGTATTAGGGTTGCAAAGAGGCAGAAAATTCATTAGTTTTTTTATAACCGCCTAATCCTTACTAGGCATGGTTCACGTTAATTCCCATATATTCCCGGTAATTCCATGGAAAGTTTCCAGTTTGAATCATTGCCAAGATTCCCTCCGGAGCTTCCCATGGAATGTATCTGGAAAATTTCCAGTAAAATGTATAAAATATGTTGTTTTCTCAACTCCTCTATTAAATTAAAATCACTTATTAGCGAGCTTTTGCAGAAAATAGGTGTTGGTTTAATTACACCAGGCAACAAAAATTTTTCCATGTTTAAAAATTAAACATGTTTAATTCCATGTTGTAGTGTTTCTTATACAATCTCGACACGCTGACGGTAACGTTTAGTTTCATGTAGCTTCAAGGGTTTAGTTAGAATGTCATTTTTAGAAAAAACCCGGCTGACATTTTTGTCTTTTGTTTTGTCTTTTGAGTGAAACATTGTATGTCAAAACTGTTGTACCTTTCTGCCTTTAACAAATCATTCAAACAACTGTAATTTCCCTCTCTATTTATTACACTGCACATTCTCTGTTCTGCTGCTGCTGTATTTGCACAGATATATTTGTTGCTGTCTGCCTCTGTCCTATTTGCACACGTAACTCTCTGCTGCTAGAACACAGTATCTGTCAAAATACTGTATTCACCCAGACTGTGGCTTGTTTTGATCGTACTAAATGTTGTCTTGTCCGGTTGTTTTGTTACTCTTTCTCTTTCGTCCCGTCTGCACTCGTGGTCTTATGTTGCTTCACGGTCCAGGAAGCGTGTCGTTTCTTTTCACTGTGTTCTGTGTGTATATGGTTGAAATGATGACTTGACTTGACCTGGGAATAAATCATTCATGAGAGTCATTTTAAGCTCCGTTATTTCATCTCTATGTACCTCAAGTGCTTTCTACCATACACAAAATACACTAGCATGCTTTGTAGTAACATGCTTGTCTTCTTCTTAACCCATGCAGTTGGCAAACAGCTTTTAGGTACATTACCTACAGTAGGAGCATGTAAATCAATGATACAAAACAAAATATTCACACAAACTCTTCGAAATCATTGAAAATCATGTTGCTTTTCATACTGATAGAGTTGGATTACACTGGGTAACATTTTTGGATGAAAGGTCTGTTCCGTTGCAATTTTTGATGTTTCTTAGTCAAGTTTTGCACACTGATTCAGAAAATCACATTCGTTTTTTCTTACCTTCAATGGAGATCAACTAAATTTGATGCATTTTTTCATTATAAGGTCGCTGTAATACTATTAGTTTCATTAGTCTCACTGGTGCATGTGTCTCACCCTCTTGAGAGTTGGCAACCCTGTTATCTACAAGTACAACAAACAAACGTATTAATATGCAAACGGTTATAAGTATAACAAAAGACCATATCAGCTGAGCCACCAAGTTTAGTTTTTTCTAAAAATGACGTTTCTAACTAAACCCTTGAAGCTACATGAAAATAAACGTTACCACCGGTTACCACCAGCACGCCGTGATTGTATCAGAAGCACTACAAAATGGAATGAAAGAAAATTTTGTTGCTTGGTGTTATTGAAGAAACACCCTACACTGGATAGACTGAGATGTTTGTGCTAAGAGAGCACTGGGTCAGAAGAGGTTGAGCACGCTGGGAAAACTGTCAAACTTTAAGTGTCTCTGTTTGATCTGCAAGTCCCAGACGCTTCAGCTGCTGAATAACAATAATGAAACATGCTATCCTGAGCGGAACATGACGGGCAGTTTGTCTCTCTTTAGAGTGATGGCACTCAAAACGTGTCTCATTCATCCCCCCTCACTCTCTTTCTCTTGCTAGGGAGCGGCTGGATTTTTGAAATTTTCAGCCTGGAGGAGTGGAACGTGCTGCAGTTTATGTAACCACCACTGATCACAGTCTACACATGTATGGAAAGAATTTTTGGGCCGATACATCAAGAAACCCTCCATACATTTATATTTTTAAATACAGGAATACCGTTTCTAATGATTAAGATACTTCTCACCTCAGTATTTGATTGACTGAGGAGCATTCTATTAGTGCTAATATGTCCATAATTACGCTTTGACTAAATCTATTTAAGTATCAGAACATCTTTTTTGCCCATAGCCTAGAAATTACAACCAGCCAATAAAAAATAACAGCCACAACAACGTTTATTACAAGTGTGAAGTCTGCAAAGAAGCCAATCTGTCTGCACCAGACACTCTTTTTGATACATAGTGTGTGCAGGGTGCTGCAAGGGAAATCTAAGTCTAGAGAATAAAGTCCAGGGAGGGCTGTGTGTGTGGGTGTGTGTGTGTGGGTGTGTGGGTGTGGGTGTGGGTGTGTGTGTATGTTGATGTTGTGGTCAAAGCAAGGTGTGGAAAAAGGAGCAGATGGTTTATACATGAGCTGGAGGTGTAGTCATGGTCAAAAGCGTGAACAGCAGTGGGTTCAGAACACACCCCTGAGGGACACCAGTTATGATGTTTGATCTGAGGCTGCCGATCCGGACAATCTTGAATCTTTAATCTAGAATCCATGATGAAATCTGCAATCCAGTTACAGATCAAAGTGTTTGAGCCTCAGCAGGCCAGGCTTACCCATCATGGATGACAGAGTTGAATGCCAAACATAAATCAATAAACAGCATTCTTACATAAGCATTGTGTTGATCTAGATGGGTTAGAACCAGGTTGAGTGCATGCGAGGATATTTCACCTGTAGATCTACTTGCGTTTTGTGGGCTGTTGTGATGGGATTGCTTGATGTGAAGAAATCCAAGCCAATTTTACTCCAGATACAATTATACACATTAGCATTTACACCTTCAAGATTGTTGAATGCTTTTACAGAATATTCTTAAGTCTTTGAAGTCTGACAGTGTAAGAGAAGTCTAAATGAGACTGAATCGTTTATATAACTATCATTTTATTTACAGTGCTTTTTAAGATTCATTTAACTTATTTTAGAACAACAAAAGTAAAATGCAATGAAAAGAGATCACAATACTTCTCCAAATGAAAATATTGTTCTTTAAAGCATAGTGTTAAATGTTTGTTTTTGTTTTTTTGTTTGTTTTGGGGTGTAGATTGCAGTGTTAACTTATTTTAGCACTTATCCAAAAGCTCTCCTGACCCTCTTCCTCGTTGAATGACTGCAGAACATAAATTGGACTGGAATGAATTAGCAATGAACTCCAGACTTTTCATACAGTGCTATTCCACACATTGCCAAAATCAGGAGCCCATCTGTCTCGTCCACTCCATCACTTACACTATAGGGATAAAAGTATTGGGACACACCTGTTTTTCAGGGTTTGGGCTAGGCTCTTTACTTCCAGTGAAGTGCAATCTTAATTCTTCAGCATACAAAGACATTTTGGACAAAGCTATGGTTCTAGCTTTGTGGACTCCAGCATGTCTTTGCCCCAGATCCATAAAAACATGGCTGGATGAGTTTCAGTGTGGAAGATCTTTACTGACCCACACAGAACCCTGACTTCAACCCCATCCAACACCTTTGGGATGAACTGGAACAGAGATTATGAGCCAGGCCTTCTCATCCAACATCAGTGTCTGACCTCACAAATGCTCTACAGAATGAATGGGTACAAATTCCCACAGAAACTCCAAAATCTTATGGAAAGCCTTCCAAGAAGAGTGGAAGCTGTTATAGCTGCAATAAGGGGACCAACTTAATATTAAAGTCTCTGTATTTAAATATAATGTCATTAAAGTCCCTGCTGGTGTAATGGTCACACGTCCCAATACTTTTTACAATACATTAGACTTGCTGCTTTTTATTTTCTAATTCTTTTAAAAATCTTTAATAAACTGGTAGCATTTTCCTTCTCTATATACATATTTCATATTGCACAGGGATCTTGGTTAAAATCCTTGATATATTAATGAGATATGGCTTTTATTATTTAAAGATTTTATTGTTAATGATTTGCTGAAATCTGTAAAATTATAGTCGTATCATCAGAATAGATACATGTATTGTTTATTTATGGAAAGCAGTATTTCTATATATTTAGTGGGTTATTTTAAGGTTCTTTTCGTTGTTTGCACTTTGAACTTGGTGGTTACTATTGTACTACAGACAGCTGCAAGGTGGTCCGTATGTTTCAGGTGTTTGCAAGGGTGTTGCTAAGTGGTTACTACTACATTATTGTTTTTGTGGGTTTGAGCTAGACCCGTTACTTCCAGTGGAGGGCAATCAGCAGCAGCTTACCAAGACATTTTGGACAACGGCATGTTTTCAACTTTGTGGACACAGTTAGTCGAAGAACCTTTTCTATTCCGGCATGACTGTGCTCCAAAGGAGGGGAGGGGGGTGTTGGGGGTGTCATTAAAGTCGCTGTTGGTGGAAGTTTCATGCCCAAGTGCACAAGTTATGATGTAGCCAAGACATTCCCTGACACCATGTGATTATAATCCCGTGCAGTCTGGGTAATTGTGGGGGTGGAGCTTCTGGGGCTGAGACTAGTTTCTTGGTAGTTTAGGGACAGCTGATATGGAACATCTGATTGGCTTTTAAACGGTAACGGGATGGAAAAGAAAGCATCTAACTTCTGACCCTATGCAGATTGATTAGCTGCAGTGTAACTTCCTGTGTGGACAGAGCTGTGCTTATGGAGGTCAGCAGTGTCCACTGCAGAGAGCAATGCTCTCTCTCTGCTCTCTCTCTCTAGCTCTCTCTCGCCCTGTTCTCTCTCTCTCTGTTCTCTCTCTCTCTCTCTCTCTCTCTTGCTCTCTCTCTCTCTTTCTGACCCACCCCCATGCCTAACCTCTGGAGTAGAGGGTGGGGAAGATTTTCCAGGGACAAAAGAATGAATATGCAATGAAGAATGAGGGAAATGGGTGGGAGTCAGGGGTGTATGTGTGTGTTTACTCTCTCGCTCTCTCTCTCTGTCTCTGTCTCTCTCTCTCTCTCTCTCTCTCTCTCTCTCTCTCTCTCTCTCTCTCTCTCTCTCTC
>JBBJLR010155407.1:0-14903 GCA_037577145.1 Brachypetersius gabonensis
TCTCTCTCTCTCTCTCTCTCTCTCTCTCTCTCTCTCTCTCTCTCTCTCTCTCTCTCTCTCTCTCAACCCTCTCTCTCGACCCTTTGGAGTCGGGTCCTCCCAAGACTTCTTCCTCCAGCTTTATGAGTTGCAGCAACACAGACAATTTTTGGTGTAATCTGCCCAGACTGGAAACTCTGACCAGTTATTTTATGGCAATATGCCTGGAGGAACTTGCTGTGGTCATGAATGATGTACTCAGCATGACCCGGACTGCGGGTGGTAGCCCAAGGTTAGACTGATAGTGAACCCCAGCTTGGCATGGAAGCTTTCCATAGCCGACACAGTCAGACAGAATGTCCAGTGAGAGCACAGAACACAAACTGAAACAGAGCATCCACCACCTTTAAGTTACAGGAAACAGATCTAAAAGGGATAAACTGACAACCCATAAAAAAATTGACCAGCAGTGGTTTATCCACTTGATCCAGACAAATCTGTGACAGTATCTGTGACCATGATCTGTTAGGTATCAGTAGTGGCATTCATTTACTGGCAGCCAATTTGCACAGACCTTTAGTAGTGGGACAAACAGGTTTCAGTTGTGGGGCTACCCAGGTATGCCAGGCATACATTTTTTTCACCTTTTCTGTTGTAGGTAAAACAATATAGAGTTATGCTAGCCAGTAGGCCCAACAGTGAATGGAACAGGCTCTGGATCAGGCTGGGTTTACAATTATTAGATTAGAAAACACTAACAGAACATATAGTAGGCAATGTAGCAGTAGCATTACCTGAAAACTCTTGAATATTTTCAAGATTAAAATATACATGGGTGTGAATTCCACATCCTTTAACATACTTTACTTTAATGTTTTTGTTAGAAGACCAGCTATCAGACTCTTACAGTGGTCTGACTGAGATAAAAATTGCACACATGAATTGTGCTGAAACAAATATAACTGCACTGCATTTTTATTTCATGTAGTAAATTTACCTTTTTCACATGAAGAGCCATTCAGAGCCACCAGAGCCACAAAAGCAAGAAGTATTAAATTCTTCATTGGAGTAGAAACCTAAAAAATACACAAATAAAAGAACATAACAGTAAATATTAAATATTGCATCTAAAATTTAAATTAATCTAATTCTGAAAAAAATTATTTTAATTCAGTTTATCAGTTTATTTCTGAGATAACATATATGGCTGACATTTCTAAATCCAGGAATCTGTAACATAGTTAATACACCATACCCAGGAAGTTACAAACTATGGAGTGAGTAAATGGCTTATTAAAAAACGGGTTGACCAAGAAAAACCTGCCACCGACTTTATACCCCAAGGTTCACTTCAAAGAATATAGTGATGCAATACACTGATGTCACCATGATTTGCAACTTCATTCTTGGTACATAAAGAACTTCTGTAGGGTGTAGCTATGATTGTTATTCAGTACATAATTTAACATGGAATTAAATTATAGCTACAATATAATACATAAATATTTTGTAATTTATTGTAAGTCACTCAGACATTTCAGGGTGAGTGACCAAACAGAAAAAAGTTACTATTTTGGATGCTTTTTAGACAGTGACAGTAGTTTATTTCCATTATGGAATTTAAGCGATGGTTAAGGTAAAACACAGATTTAGTTTTTCCTCTTACCTAACGTGTAGTCAGACAAGATGTGTGTTGTTTGAGGTTTGCTTTATTAGTTTTCATGTGGAGCTACAAGATTAATGAAACAAGTAATCTTTATGTTCTCCACCACATGACACAGTGTTCTACTGAAATGTGCCAGTATGGCTAAACATTGTAGTATGTATGAATTTTGTATCAAGTTTGTATCTGTAAATGTTAAGAAATATGAAGGTAGGCAGAGGGTAAAAAGACAGGATCTGTATCTATGATTGGCTAGCAGGAGTAATGGGGTGTGATGTGATGTTTAGCTTACTTAGGTAAGTAGTCAACAGTAGTCAACATCACATTTGATTTTGCCACTCCTCGAGGCAGCTCAGTATTATTTGTAGTTATCATCCAATACCATCCAGTGCTGTATAGTGTTTCTCTGGCAAAAGCCCATTTTGTGCAAAGACAAACCATTTACCATTTTCTTGACTGCACAATACTTGTAAAGAGTAGTGTATATTACATTTTATTGACTAAATAAAGAGATGGCAGTAGCGTAATGGATTAACCTACACAATATGTACCAGATACTTTAATGATGTACTAGTGACATATCAGTGAACTTGAGGATGGCAGGGTGTAACATCAATAGGATTGTAGAAATCAGCATTTGTGCCATTTCATACAAAATGAGGAACGTGATAGTAAGCCGTTTAAGTTTTTCATGATGATATGACATTCTCTTGTAACAGATGGGTGCCTTTTCTCCGACCTTTTGTTTGAGTTCCTATGATGTTGCAGTGATCTTGTTGTATTTCAGAATTACAGTGTCACGGTCAGCCCCGTGAACCCATGATGGAAAATAAGGCCTCGGGGCAGCCATGCCTTTGCTTGGAAGTTTTATTCAAAATTCAAAACAGAAAACAGAAAACAAAACCTGGCACGGTGGCCGATACAGGAACAGTAGATTCTACACGTGGAAGACTCGTCACGTGGAAAAACAGGCAGACAGGCAAGCACTTCAGCAACAGACACGGATAACATTCAATAACCCGACAAAGACTGTGACACAAAGCAAAACTTAAATACAGACACAGTGGTTACTGACAACCAATGAGCATACAACATGTGATCACCCTGAGTGCTCCTCAGCTGATCCCACTTCTCCGTCTCGGAGCACTCAGGGCATTTCAAAATAAGAGTCCCAGAAACCCGAAAATAAACGAAAACGCAGCTCCACCTGGTGGAGGCTGCCCGAACCGTGACATACAGACTTGCAGAATTCATTTCCCTTACAACACTTTAATCAGTAATTTCATAACAAAAGCTAGGCTTAAACTGAATGGTGTGTAAAAAATAGAAAATTAATGTCACAGGCCTTCAAGCCTCTCTCTGACTTTTAGGAATATTTAAATAATAATTATATCATCTGAATACACATGTATATAAATGCTTAATTTGCTGGTTTAGGTCATGGTAAGATTTCACAATACAGGTTAAACTAAAGATGTGCAGCTCAATTAGCCCATACACAAAGGTCTGTCACACAAAACTTTCTTCTGATAGGTACCTTTGTGTCATGTCGTCTGAAGGGGAAAAACACAGCCACACACCACTGAGTTCCAGAGAGACAGTTTATTTGTAACACAAGCACTTAAAGTCCCAAAACAAATACACAGGAACCCCTGTGTTTGCCCTTCCAAGGAGTCCTCCCCCTCCTTGGTACTTATTCACTTCGTTTACTTAACAAAGTTCACCTCCGTCTCCAGTGTTGAGATGGAAACCCCTTTTCCTGTCCTCTGTATGATTCCAAGACCTCACTTAAGAGCCCCGGACCTGCACCCCGCAACTCATCACTCCTGCTTTGAACACAGAAAGGAGAAAGAGAGGGAGAGAGCACAAGATGGAACAAGCTGTCATGAAAACGTGCCACTCGTCTTTCGACAGTTGCTTCACTCCGCTGATCGCTGTGAAGCAGACTGCTCTCACTCCTTGCGACTTCTCCTAGACAGGAAGAGATTTCCAACCTGATTGTCTTTGGCTTCCCTTTCAGGAGA
The DNA here is from genome assembly GCA_037577145.1 of Brachypetersius gabonensis. Classification (NCBI taxonomy): domain Eukaryota; kingdom Metazoa; phylum Chordata; class Actinopteri; order Characiformes; family Alestidae; genus Brachypetersius; species Brachypetersius gabonensis. The sequence goes on from JBBJLR010155407.1 coordinate 3,667, forward strand.
CTGGTCAGCAGTGTACTAAAGTTCTTTATGAATTGCAGATAGAAATTCGCAAAGCCTAGAAAACGCTGGAGTTCCTTCACCGTGGTGGGCTCAGGCCACTCCGTCACAGTCAGTACTTTACGTTCATCCATCGCAACTCCCCCAAAACCTATACGATAGCCGAGAAAGGCGATTTCCTTTTTATGAAACTCGCATTTCTCTGCCTTAAAGTACAATTCGTGCGCAAGAAGGCGGCGCAGTACGGTACGCACGTGTTGCACGTGTTTGGATAGGTTTTTTGAATAAATCAAGATATCGTCTAAGTAAACTTTTACAAATTTCCGGAGGAAATCCTCAGGACGTTGTTCATAAATGCCTGAAAACAACGAATATTCGTAGTGACCGAAAGTTGTACTGAAAGCTGTCTTCCACTCGTCGCCAACCCTAATGCGCACAAGATTGTACGCACTCCGTAGAGCAAGTTTGGTGTAAATACTCGACCCACGGACTTGCTCAATGGCCAGGGGGGGATACGTGGGAGCGGATGACTGTACTTAACTGTGACTGCATTTAGACCGTGATAATCTATGCACGGTCTAAGGCCCCCTGTCCTTCTTCTCTATAAAGAAGAAGCTGGCTGAAGCCGGAGAGCGGGACTTACGGATGTATCCCTGCCTGACTCTGAAAAAGGATAGATGCGTGCGCGGGGGGTTCTTTCCCATGCAGGAGATCAATCGCGCAGTCCCACAACTGGTGCAGAGGGAGACATGCAGCCCTGGACGAGCTGAACACCGCTGCAAGGTCCTGGTAGGGCTGCGGGATCTGCAGGGCGCGATTGGCCTCAGGACTCTCTATGGTGGTTGTTCCAAACCCCATCCAGCAGCCTCTGAGGTTTACACTCGCAATCCCACTGCACGATCCGAGCCGCTTTCCAGTCAATCACAGGGTTGTGCAGCCTACACCATGGCAGATCCAGAACCACAAGAGGCTCTGAATGCTCTAAAACATAGAACATCTGTTCCTCCTCATGGTCCGGGTCCATTCGTACCTTCACAGGCTGAGTGCGCCAATTCACTTCACTCCCTGCGATAAGGTGTCCGTCCAGGGCCCGCACAGGGATCGCGGCTGGGAGACGCTCCAGTCCGAGCCTGTGTTCCGTTACCAGGGCTCTGGACATGAAGTTCCCAGCTGAACCAGAATCTAACAAAGCAAACAGAACATGGTTAATAGAGTGGTCAACAATCGTGATTTGAATCTTAAATTGTGATAGTGTGTCAGGATTGAGGGTCAGTACCAGTGGAGCGGGCTTCTTCACCAGGGCCTTGAGGAGCTGGCAGTGTTTTACCATATCCTCGGAGCCCCCACAGTACAAACACAACCCGTTTCGCAGTCGTCCAGCGCGTTTGTGTGGGGAAAGGTGATACGTGCCCACTTCCATCGGTTCTTCCAAAGCTCCACGATGCGTTAGCTCAGGTAGGGGGTGGATCGAGCACGCTTTTCCGGCTCGACTGGGCGTGCTTCCACTGCGGCTCCTTACGTGCTGATCCAGCCGGATACTCATCTGAATCTCTTGGTCCAGTGTGAGACCCGCGTCATGGCACGCCAATTCCAGCTGTAGTTTGGCGCGAAGACCCTTACAATAGACCGAGGTGAGCGCAGCTTCATTCCACCCACTCTGGAAGAGATGGGCGCTGCTTGTTTTCCCATGGTCGGGGTAGTTGAAGGCAGCTTGGAACCGGGTCCGGAATTGCAGGTAGTCAGGGAACTGACCGTCACAACCCGACCAATACGCTGAAGCCCAGTCCGGCGCTCTACCTGTGAGTCTCTGTGGGAGGCATGACAGGTGAATTCAGGTGAACTGCTTCTTCTCAAACGAGTCGAAGGTTCGCCAGACTTCAAATTCCAGCTATAGCAATGTAGCACAAACCATGTGGTCACCTGTTGTAATAAAATGCAACAATGCTTTGTGTCAGATATTAATTTTGCATGAAGAAGCTGTTTAGATATGTTGCAGTTAGTGTTTGTGAGCATTTCAAGGCCTCCATTGACTTATTTCCTTTCATTTTTGCTGAAAAGAAATTGAAATATTAATGACATAAATCAGAATGGCTTAGTGTACTGTACTGAAATAGACATGGAACAGAACAATGTAGCTTAAGTTTCCTCAAGTTAATTATAATTAGCTCAAGTTAATTAATATAACAGTATATACATATAATTACAACATATAATTATAGACTGTTTTGAACACTTTGCCTGGGACATGTTCAGGGAGGCTGCAACCTACAGCTCTACAAACCTGGAGGAGTAGACAACATTGGTCACTGGCTACATCAGTAAGTGCATAGATGACGTGGACCCTCAACACCAGCTCCATCAGCAAGAAAGCCAAGCAGCGTCTCTACCTCCTGCAGAAACTGAGGAAAGCGTACCTTCCACCCCCAATCATCACCATGTTCTGCACAGGGACCATTGAGAATATTTTCTGTAACTGCATCACAGCCCAGTACGGGAATTGCAATGTTTCAGACTACAAGATGCAGAGGGTTGTGAGAACGGCTGAGAAGATCATTGGAGTCTTTTTCAGACATTTACACCACAGGCATTGTGGATGACCCCATTTACTCTCTTTTCTCTCCTCCCATCTGGAAAAACAGGCCTCCACCACCAGAATGGGGAACAGTTTCTTCCCCCAGGCCATCAGACTCCTCAAATGAAGCATAAAACCCATACACACACACACACACACACACACACACACCACCATCACTCCCCTCACCTCCCTCACCCTACCCCCTTGGACAATTCAAACTTCAATAACCAGTTAAAATATTCTTTTTATATTACATGGTTTTTTTAAAAATGTAAACATTCACTGCCATGTTGCTGCTATAAACTGCACAATTATATTTATTACTGTTCTAAAATTGCTCATATTTATTGATGTTCTGCAACTTTTGCACATGTAAACTCTGTTCTGCATCTAGAATACAGTACCGGTCAAAATATTGTATTCATCCTCAATTGTACTGAACTTGTCTCATTTAGTTGTATTGTTGCTCTTGCGTTCTGTCCTGTTTGCACATGGGTTTTTGTTCTGTGCTGTTCTGTTCTGCTCTTGTGTTGCTCTTGTCTTGGAGGAACGTTTTTTTTACTATGTGTGTAAATGGTAGAATTGGCAGTAAAAACCTACTTGACATCCTTTACCGAAGCTACACAGTAACCACCCTTCATTAATTTCTGAAACATTCTCTATAGTCATAGTTTTTCTTGCTAACAGTTAAAGTGCCCATACAATATATACATGTCTTGTTTTAATTTTAAAAAGTTTAGTTTTATAAACACTATTTTGAGTTCACAGTTTTGTAAAGTAAAGAAAACCAAGATCTTTTCATGTTCATATATACAGCCTTCTGTATGTAAGTGACTGCTGACAGGATTCTGCGCCGCCGACGGGATTTACCATTGGCCAGTCCAGCACTAAATGTAAGCTTACCTGGCAGGCCCAAATGTATCATTTGCCAGCCCAGCACTGAATGTAAGCTCATTCAAGCACCCATAACAATTTCATGATGTATAATATAGTCTAGATTTTTGCAAACTATTTTTTGATTCTCTTTAATATACTACATACACTACTACCTGAACTTTCAACTATATCTTTTTACTATTAAAAAGATTTACTATTAGTCATTTAAAGAAAACCAAGATCTTTCAGCTAAGGCAGCTCAGTGGTAGACACAAATGAAGATTCTGGACCATTTCTAGGTCACTTTTGGAATTAAAGCTGAATTGTAAAGGGCATTTGGCTTATACAGAGCGACTTACCATCATTCATAACAGGGACAGTCCCCCTGGAGCAACTGAGGGTTTAGTGTCTTGCTGAAGACCATTGCTTTTACAAATGTGTGTACTCTAGGATAGATCTGATCTGGTCATCAGAGTCTTCTGCAAAAATGTGGGAAGTTAGGGTTAGGGTTAAGGTTATTTACACTGTCATTAAAAGATAAGGGGAAAATTCTGAAGTTCATAGAATATTTCTGAGATTCTGCTTTTCTCTTAAATTGTTAGATAAACTCTCAGATATTTAAATTAATTGCATTGAATAAAAAAAACTTGGTTTTACATTTTTAAAAAGTGCTTTAACATTTTTAGTCCCTTACCATTCCTTTCTGTTTTCTTCTCTCTGTTGTCTCTCAATATTATTTACTGCTATTGAACTGAGAACTGATGATTCAGTGAGTGAATCAATGTTTGTTGTCTGGTCAGTGTGTTTACCTGACAGATCATTGTCTGTGTCATTTACAGCCCACATCTCTGAGTATGAGTCAAGGACAAAAACAAGTGAATACTTTGTACCCAGTAACAACAGGCGTGCATGTTAGTCTGTAGAGTTGCTGAAGTTACTTTGTACATCAGAAATACATTCCTTGCTGGCTGGTAAACCAAAAAGATTCAAAAAGAGCTTCTTGGATCAGTACCACAGAAGAACACCTTTTGGTCACACAACACTTAACGACTGTGCTCATAAGCCTATCTATGACAGCTGACCTTTGAAAGTCTACATAAGCTCTTATAAAAGTATATTCCAACAAGTGCCTGTTGTCAAAACATTTTTTTCCTAGAACTTTACACAAAAGCCCACATTCTTCATTGGGGGGGTAATAAGACATTTTTTTCAGGGTGTAAATAAACCTTAAATGAAACATTTCCACATCAGTCAATGTACATAGTATGCAAAGTTCACATTGCAACAGAGAAATGTGGCCACATTTCTCGAAAATGACCCTGATTGCTCAGCATTTAGTTAACAATAAACTAACTGTGTATTGAGTTTCTCCAATAGAAGTGGGAGGGTAAAGTTAGGTATAAATACTTAGAGTGATAAGTGGAATGAAGTGCCACTAAACAGCTACAATCAGTGTTAAATATCTTGGTTTCAAAAATGAAGCTTTTCCTATTGCTTTGGGTATGTGTTTGTGCCGCACTAGTCCAGACACAGCAAGATTATGATGATGAATCGGTAAGCAGAATCTATTGCAGTTGTGTTGGCCTCTTTGCTTGATCATAAATTTTCTTCTGCATTCTTGTGCACATTTGTAAGATCAAATCATCTCATCTATTCTGTAGCTTTCCCTTATTCTATATATTTATGACTATATAAGTATGTTTGTTCTCTTTTTGTCTGTTACAGGATACAGAAACACCAGCGGTAAGACTGTTTTTGGCATCTACATTGAAAAAATAAGTAAATAACAAAACTGAATAACTACAAAAAATTAAGTATACTCTCAAAGCTTTCACTGGAGTGAGGAAATGAAAATACAAGTTTTGGTTCCCTAAAACCAAAATCTCTAGCATGTAATCTCTATCATGTTACCTCACACTCTGAAGCATGTAAAACACATTGGCCTTGTATTTGATTAAAGTGAGGTTTTTTTTTATTGGGGGCCAAGAAAATGTGTCAGTAATTAGCAATGTCCATGGAATGTGTGATATACACATTTTACACAGCTAGTCTCTGGTATAATTAGAAGTGGTCTGCTTTTAAGGGCACATTATCTTAAAGAAAGCAGTTTTAATCAAGTCAGTTTTACAGCAAGATGAGATTTCATGTGTATGGAATCAGCTGTGGTAATACATATTTTTTGCTAAGATTAAGGTTGGCTTTCATGATGTTTTTAGGTTCCCATAATAGTCTGCTGCAAATTACAAAAAATCTGATGCCCATTTAAACTAAATCATCTTCCAAAAGTGTAAAAATGTACTTAATAACTAGCAAAATAAATAAACAACTAATCTAGAAGATTAGATATCTTGAGAACACATCAAAAATTGTTTTTTAATCTCAGTAAACCTTGTTTTTGGCTATATTTTACTTATTTTTGTTCATTTATACTAAGTAAATTATGATTACCCCTTTGACAATTTTATGTAATATATCAATCTGCCTAATATTCCCTTTGCTTAAAACATGCTTAATGCATTTCATGTATAATTTTTTAAGAACTGACTTATGGGTTTTCTTCTTTAGCCCAAGATCCTCGATCCTCGAGGTCATCGACCTGTTTCTAGAGGCGAAGTCTACACAGCAGTTGTTGCAGCTCCTCCAATTAGTGGACGTGGCCGTTATGGAGTGCGCCCCACTGTTGTACCAACTGGAATGCCTCAGGAGCAGAAGCGGGAGCCTGTAGATAGTGGTGGATGCAAACATGCTTCTGAGGAAATAGTGAGACCTTTAGTATTGCCTACTAATGAAAGTAACAGATTATTATATATGTGAACCCAAATTCATTTCATTAGCTCGTTCCATTTGTCAGAAACTTAATCTGCAAAACAGCCCACACAAAAAAGCATTTTCTCCAACTGAGTACAACTTATAACATTCAAGTGTGACATATAATAGCAACATTTAAGACAAAAAAATACAGAATCACTAAGATGGATAAAGGATCACACTATGATCATGTGGAACCACATTTTACTTTAATTACTGCTTTGAGTCTGTTGGGAAACTTCTCTACCAACTTCGCAAATTGAGACCAAGTGTTTGATAGTCCATAACCTCTTTTTCCACTTGGTACATTTTGGCAAAGCTCAGTCAAGACTTAATGACGCCATTCATTAGGAGTGGCTTTTTTCTTGCAACCCTCCCATACAACCCAAATTTGTGGGGCACTTTTTTTGTTATTACAGGTATACAATGACCACTCTTTGCCATAAATTCCTGTAACTGCTTCAAAGTTGCTATAGACCTCTTGGTAGCCTCTCTCACAAGTGTCCCCTCACTCTTCCATCCAGTTTGGAGGCTCAGCCTGATCCAGGCAGGGTCCTAGTAGTACAAAATCCTTTCCACTTCTAATGATCAACTTTACTGTGATCCTGGGAATTGATAGAGCTTGTGCCTTTCCAAACCTTATCCCTGAGATCATTTGACTTACCTGAGATTCTTTACCACCCACAGGCACAATAAAGGGAAGCATATCAGAATAGAAGTCATATGCATGTATATCTGAAAAGCATACATACCAATGATGCTAACATTGAATGGAAGATAGTAGCTGAATAATCTATGACTAACGGCTATAATTTCCTGCATTCTTGAACTGTAAATTATGCCATTATTGACTGAACTTACCCACCTCCTAGATGAAGCCAAGCATGGTTTTCTGAAGATGGAACAAACATTTTATGTTGGGATTGAAATTAACCTGTGTAAGAAGTTTCATGACAAGGCCATATAATAACCACATCTCTATTTGCTTCTTTTTTGTTTGACACCCGGCAGGGTGTGTTGTGTCCTACAGGCTGTGAACTGAAAACAACTTTGCTGAAGCAGGAACGTAATGTTAAGCCAACTGTGGCCCAGCTGAAGAAAGAGGTGGAGCGCCTGTCCCAGACCTCCAACTCTGTCTACAGATATGTGACAGACATGACTGCAGAAGTTACAGAGAGACAGAAAATCAGTGATGGTATAGGCGCAATTACATTCAATGAGTCTTGCTTTGTCCATAGCCTTCATGCAATGCAAAAAGAGTAGATTGCCATACCAGCTCTGCATACCATATGTTTCCCAGCTCTGGTCCTGAAGGCATTCTGTCCTACTTCAACTAAGTAAGGAGCTGTTGAGCTGTTTGTCTCAATCAGGTATTTTGGAAGCAGTGAAAATAATTAAATATGTAGAACTATGGGCCTCAAGGACGAGGACTGGGAAACACTGTCATGCCACATACATTAGCTTTTGTCATGTAAACAAGCATGTACCTGTATCCCTTAAGGTAATGGCCAACTGGTTAGCCAGTACACAGATGATCTGGAGGTTCAGCATGCCTATGTCAAGGAGGCTGTGGATGTCACCTTCCCTCAGAACATTAAAATCCTCCAGAGTGTCCTGGAGAAGACCAGGGACAAGATCCAACGCATTGAAAAGGCAATCATCGCCCAGAAGGACAAGTGTGCAGAACCATGTAAAGTCTCCTGCCCGATTCCTGTGGTTTCTGGGAAAGACTGCGAGGACGTCTTCCGGAAGGGAGGAGAATCATCCCAGATGTACCTGGTGCTGCCAGAGCTCTTACAAACACCTTACAAGGTCTACTGTGACCAGTCAACCCAAGACGGAGGTAAAGCGTCTTCTTTGTCCTTTTAATGATTCTTCCACAGTATACTGAAAATACTGAAAATGGCTTTTGTAGCACGTTCACCTGACAATGTTTCATTAGGATGTTTTTGATATATTTTTGATGTTTCTTTTTTTTAGGTTGGCTGCTTATCCAAAACCGTCTAGATGGTAGCGTGGACTTTGGCAGGCGCTGGGATGACTATAAGAGAGGTTTTGGAAACATTGCCTTTGATGTTGGGAAAGGTTACTGCGAAACTCCTGGTAAATGTGTTACTTATGAAAGCTGGTGAAATTAGCTCTAGTCTCTTGCATCTGTTTAAGCCTTTACTTGACAGTGTGTGCTATGCTGAACATGAAAATTTTTTTCCACTGTAATTTAGGTGAGTACTGGCTTGGTAATGACCGTGTCAGTCAGCTGACCAAGATAGGCCCAACTGAATTGCTGGTTGAAATGCAAGACTGGACAGGTGCTAAGGTGTATTCCAAATATCAGCAGTTCACAGTGCAAGGGGAGTCTTCCAACTATATTCTGTCAGTGGACAAGTACTCAGGAACAGCTGGAAACACATTCCTGGAAGGAGCTAAGGAACTGTTTGGCCAAAACCGCACCATGACCATCCACAATGGCATGATGTTTAGCACATATGACAGAGACAACGACAGATGGTGAGCCAAAGCCGTGCTACCTTTACCCTTCTGGTGCAATAATAAATCATACACATTTTTATATTAAACAAAAAACCTGCTGTTTTTCCAAAATGACTGATTGTAACAGAAAGTGTGTGATTACTAACAATATGAAAGCACTTACATTGTGAAGGAAATGGCAACATCCTTACATTTAGCTAGCTGTAGTAGCCCTACAACAGCAGCACAGAACTATGAAGATACCCTTCTATGGTTATGTAAATAAAAACTGACATTGATCAACCGTTGTTGCATATATTGTAAATGTGTAATTACAACGTTATTTTTAAGCTTATGGCAATTGAGCATACTGTATACATGTTTGTGTTGAAAATCTCTGTTCACAAAGACAACTGTACATAACAATGAATACTCATCCATTTCTTTTTGTGGACAGGGTACCTGGGGATCCTTCTAAGCAGTGCTCAAGAGAAGATGGTGGTGGGTGGTGGTACAATTCATGCCATTCTGCCAATCCTAATGGGCGATACTACTGGGGTGGTGCCTACACAAAGTACATGGCCAAACACGGCACAGATGATGGGGTTGTTTGGATGAACTGGAAGGGCTCATGGTACTCACTTAAGGCCATAAGCATGAAAATCAGACCTTTCTTTGCACAAAGATAAAAGGTTTAAAAGAGAGTAACTAAAATGGGTTGCAAATATATTTTGGATTCTCACAGATAACATCAAATAAAGCTGTTTGAAATATTTGTATTTGCCTATAATCAGTGTATTGTGTTTGAACGTGATATGAAGGACGAATGAGCTCCATGAACTTCTCATTAAAGTTATCCTACAATGATCTGAAATTGTGTTTCATTAATCTAATCAACAAGATGAACAGCATAAAAGTACATATAGGCATATGTCAAATGACTTAACTTTAGATGTTGTATTGATCTTTCCAAAGACATCAATTAGATCAATTTGCCTTCCTGTTTAAACAATGTTTTGAGTTCTTTAAGGTTGTTGTTGGCTTAGTTAGCAACCTTGGGATTGTGAAATGTATTATCATTATTATTATTATTTATTATACAAAAAAGTCAGAGGATAATAAAAAGTTTTATGTGAATATGTTTCAGATAAAGTTGGACTGCAACGTTAGGTCTGTAAAAGGCCTAAAGGCCTAAAGATTGTCAGTGGAGTATGAACAAGAGTAAATGAAATGAGATGCCACTTTTGGCCTAAAAATTGTCTGTGGGATTTAACTATTTGTCAGCTGTTTGTCTAGCTAAATGTCTTAAATTGATCTGCCAGACAAACAGGAAAAAAGAAGCAAACAAAAGCCATCACAGTGTATGTGCATGTTTTTCCAAGATTATTAAATCCAGCAGCAGTGATTTACATTTAAGGCATTTAGCAGACACTTTTAACACAAAATGATTTACATTCCCTAACTACAGTCTCCCTGGAGCAACTTGGGGTTAAAGGTTTTGCTCAGGAACCCGGTGGTGGTAAGCTGAAGGTATGATTCAAACCATGACCTTTTTTAACATACAACCCTTAACAAAAACAATGTAATCACTACTCTCTGTGGTTGTTCGTTCAGGTGTTTTGCTTTGTAACAAAAAAACAAAAAAAAAATCAAATACAGGAAAAAAATCATGGAATAATGCAATGATGAGGAAAAAAGTATGGAATCATAAACAAAAAAAACACTGTTAGTCTTTTATTGCACCTGCTCTGGCTTTTATGACAGTTTGAATTCTGTGAGGCAGGGACTTCACTAAATAAAAACAATATTTGTCACAATCTCCCCTCTCTCCCCAATGATGGCAGGCACTGCAGGCAAAACAATCCGACTGATCAAGTTTAAATAGAACTCTTTGGCTACAATCAATAAAGGCATATTTGGAGAAAAACAATGAGTAGCATTTCATGAAAAGAACACCATGCTAGCTATTAAGCATGGGGGTAGATCTATCATGTTTTGGGGTTGTGTTGCAGCCGGTGGCACATGTAACATTGCACGGCTGGAGGGAAGAATGGATTCCACTAAACACCAGCAAATTCTGGAAGCAAACATCACACCATCTTTAAAAAAGCTCAAACTGAAAAGAGGATGACTTCTACGACAGGACAGTGATCCTAAACATACCTCGAAATCCACCATGGACTGCCTCAAAAGATGCAAGCTGAAGGTTTTGGAATTTATTAACAACAATTTCATTTTTTTGAAGAATGTTTTACAAAGCCAGATTGTTCAGCTGTTAAATACATTTTAAATTCAATTGTGTTTTTTTGCTACAAAGTAAAACAACTGAAGGAGCAGCCTCCAGCCTTCCATATTTTTTGCATAGTTGAAAAATATTTAGCAGTCACTTTCTTTGGAAAGGTTTTGTGACGGTCTCGGACTAGTTTTGGCCCTGATTCCCGGTCACGTGCTGGTTTTTCTATTTTTTAGTCACGTGTCCGGGGTTTTCGGTTTCCTTTTGTTTCGTTTCTGT
>JBBJLR010155417.1:0-14903 GCA_037577145.1 Brachypetersius gabonensis
CACACACACACACACACACACACACACACACACACACACACACACACACACACACACACACACACACACACATCCCTTACAAGGTCATTCAAACCTGTCTACTATTCAAGCCAGCAACAGGGCAGCTGAGGAGACCTTGGCAATGCCCAGCCTAGTGCACCACTAATCAAGTGTCTAGCCTCTTTATCCTGTCACATTCTAATGTGCCTAAATGTGTGCAGGACTACAAGTATTTGTGGACGCATAAATACTCAAGCTCCTGTTGGCTCCAGCAGATCACTTGTGGTGAAGGTCATGTTTGCTAGATAAGAGACCGAGTTAGCTACCACTCTTAGCATGGCAGTGGGAAAACATGCCCAAATGTGAAAACTTATCAGTGTTTACGCTTACAAATACAACCTTGTCATAACCTACATACACTGGAAAAGTAAAATCTTACCTAAACTCATGCATGGAGAGTGAGTAACTTGACTGTTCTTCCTCCTACAGTTGTGTGTATATGTGAAGCAGTACTGACAGCTGCCAATCCTTAATCACTACAAGTAGCTTAAGTATTTTTGCAGTTTTTGTTGTAGGTCTATATAGAAAATACTAACACACACACCTAACACAAAGACACACAAAGGCAAATACACACAGATGCATAATTACAGCTAACCCTCATTTTTCTCTCACTTACTCCATCGCTCACATAAAGATAACGCAAATTTAAAAATCACTCACAGGTGTGGAACAAGTCACTGATGTACAAGTAATAAGTAAGCTTCAAGTCTTCATACTAAGTCTGCAGAAGCAAGAATTTGTCGAGTTCCAGGTACATCCATGCAAATTGCAAGTCAAGACGACAGCCCTCTCAACCAAGTCTCAAATCAGTCATTAAGCACATTTAACTTCAAAGCTGTTTTTTATTAACCTTCCACATTTACTAAATTATATATAAACATAGCTGCAGAATAACTACATTTGTTCACATTGCGCAGTGTTGCCTGTCCTGGCAAGAACTATGAAGGATAGATCTGTGACATTTAACACACTGAAATAAATCTTTATGGAAACATACACCTGTATTGAACAAAGATAAGCGAAGATAGCAAAACAATGGGTTTTCTTGCAGATTTTAAGTGTAGTAGTTTATGTAGCTGCTTTTAGGGGTCTGTATAAAATATACTTTTTAATGCAGTCCTTGCATGCCATTTACATAAACACTAGCAAATCTGCAGCAAGACGCAGTGCTGTGTTTCCTTAACTTTGGGTCTAGTCTTTTTTTAGTCAAATTGAAGCCACAAGTGTTTTTACCATAAGCTTTCTAGTTATATCAATCCTACTTTAGTACAGCATCTGCCAACTGGCTCTTTGAAAAATAGGCTAAATCGACAAGACACTGAAATCATTAGCATCCAATTCAGTTCTAAAAATGAAGTTAATTAAAGAGGTAATGTTAGTTGGCTATACAGTAAAACAGATCGAACATTCAACCTCTGTGTAGTTAAGCAATTAACAAGCAACTTCGAATTTTGACTCAATACCTTGCTACATTAATTCCAAATCTGTAGTCAATCATGTATTCATTAAGAAGCAAAACAAGTAAAGGAAACAACTGAGATGCAAAGAAAACACTAACCTGCTGAATGGTCCTGGAGTCTTTTGGAGGGCTTTCTCTCAGTGGAACCTTGCCAAAAAGCTTCCAACCAGGTACACTCTGGGCCTCTCTCTGCTTCTTAGAGAATAAGCTCCTATAAAATAGTTGAAGAGAATCTGATGAACATGCCATTTAATCCACACTGTGCCCAACTAGGTAAGTCAGCACCAGTCAAATGTTTAGACACATTTACTTTAGGTTCATCTACAAGAAGTTAAGGTCAGATCTTTACCATTCTAAAACAATAACTTGTTGTTTTTATAACCATTCTTTGGTAGAACAACTTGTGTGCTTAGGCTCACTGTCTGGCTGCATAACCCAGTTTCTCTTGAGATTCAATTCATGGGCAGATGTTCTGATATTTTCCCTCAGAATTCAGTGGTATAATTTAGAATTCCATCAGTGATGGTAAGTGATCCTGGTCCAAAATCAGCAAAACACGACTAGGGGCAGGTGACATTGCAAGCAGTGCACGAAAATGAGGAAGCGCAGTAAGCAAGCATGCGCCCATGCAGGGCTAATCGCTCACACTAGCCAGTCAGCTATCCTGTCCATTCTGTTCACCAGTGTTCGCTCCCTGGACAATAAACTGGACTACATCCACTACTCAGTGGGAGATCACAGACTGCTGTGTTTTGTTTCTTATGGTGACATGGCTCAGTTACAGCATTCCAAAAATGGCTACCAAGATTAGCAGCATGCTAACGTTCTGTTCTGATCATAGTTTCATGCTGAGTGGAAAAACTCGAGGTGGCAGCTTGTGTTTACATCAAAGTCAGGGAGGACTGTAGAGGTGCGTGCGCTGCAATGAACCTGGGACACCACTTGCACTAGCAATGTCCTCCTACCAGCAAAAGTTTCCACGGCATACAGGCCTCCACTGCCAGAACGGGAAACAGTTTCATCCCTGATAATTACAAAAATAACTGCAAACTGAACAGCTCTGCCTTAAACAAACAACTCACACCACAATTGCAACTGTAAATACTATATATATTGTTCATTGCAGTCTCCCTCTATTTCGCATTTTTGCATACTTAACGACTCTGCTGCTAAAATATAGTATTTTTCATAATATTGTATTCCTTCAAAAATCCACTGCACTAAATGTTGTCTTGTTCTGTTTTTTGTTGCTCGTGCACTCTCTCTCATACTCTCTTTGCACTGTTGTTGTTCTTGTGTTACACCATGGTCCTGGAGGAACACAGTTTCATTTCACTGTGTACTGTGTATATGGCTAAAATGAAAATAAACCTACATGACTTGTAAAGTAATTTATTTATAGACTTGTTAATGTGCTTAATCACAGCTTACACTGATCTCTCAGCTCTGACCATCAAATACAAACACTCTTATATTGCAAATGATATTCATGTCTTTGTAATTATTTTGCCTATATTATTTCTGAATGTAGTTAATACTTTACAAAGCAAGTTGTTCATATGCCTTTAATAGCTGTTTGTATTGCTATCTGACCTGCAATTATACATGTTCCAAGTAAGGACATTTCTAAAAACCCTGCTAGAAGCAGTAAACATAAACATACTCTACATGAATACATTTGATTTGTTTATCATTTTTAACCAGAGGTCATTTAATGCACTTTGCATATTACACCACACAAAAGTACACACAGAAAACCACAGGCCTGCAACTGGGTTAGGATTTTAAGTACCATTGGAAAATATTGTACTGGAAAATTGCACAGAATTTCAATGTTTGCTTACAATTTATGTATACATAAATTACATTTTGACATATGGACCTAGCATTTGGCAAAATACCTATGCAAGAACACAAAAACCTAAAGGAACGTAGAGACAAAATACTACACTGGTCATGAAAAAGGTGACCTGCATTTCAACTGTTGAGGTTAAATAAATAAATATTGGTGCTTTCATGAAACAGATCGCTTGGAGGTAAAAAAAAAATAAAAAAAATAAAAGGGGTCAAAGCACACAAACAGAGAAGCAGCATATGATCATGTAAAAGAGATTCTAGGCAAAACACACACAGCAGTGATGCTTCCAGGCCCATTCCAAAAGAGCAGGCGATAACAAAGCAAGCTCAGTATTGAACAGCATTCAATATCCCACATATATTAGCTACTGTATAGCACTGCAAAAATAATGACTAACATCAAGCATAACCTTTCTTGTCTGTATACTGACTAGTTTATAGTCTGAAATTTTAGGAGGTTTCTAAAGAGAGGAATTCTGCTGCTCTGGTCACGTTTGGTAGCTCATTCCACTACCGTGGAACAATGAATAACAGTTTGGACTGGATTTGCCTTGTGTGTAGGGACGGAAGACAAGGGAGAGCATAGGAACTTAAGCCTGATCCATAGGATTAAGGTAGCTGGGTGTAGACCCGGTCCCTTTGTAGGCAAGAGCTAGCAACTTGTATTTAATCAAGGTAGACATGGGTAGACAATGCAGGTTAGTTAGCAGTGGGGTGACACGCAACCTTTTGGGTTGGTTGAAAACCAGCCTTGCTGCTGTATTCTGAACCAGCTGTAAGGGTCTGATTACACAAGGTTTGAGGTAATTGAGACGAGAGACAACAATGGCTTCTGCCAATGGCCTGATTTTTGTTAAAATTCAGAAGGTGTTAACAGAATCACCATTTGCTGCAATAACTGCCTGCTGAGTTTGTAAATTTTAGTTATTCTTCTTAGTTGAGACGATAGAACCCATGTAGATAATGATTAAAACACTAAATTTTAAGCTAGCTGACTGTCTAACTGCTAGCATCATCTGATTGGCTTGCTAGCAAAGAGTGATCTACCAACCAATATTTTATGTTTTTCCTTTACACCAAGGAATATTAAAAAAAAATAAAAAATGAGAGAGACTGGTGGAGAGCATACACCAGGTAATATTACACCATTTCATCAAAGCTGACTTGTTAACTTAACCTAGACCACTAGCTAGCTTGCTGGCTACAATGGCTAGCTAGACTGCCTGTGCCTGATCCAAGCCAGCTGTAATGAACACACTGAGCAGGCAGCATGGATCGGGAACTGACAGGCTACATCACAGCACCACACTTGCTAATAACAGTTTAATGAAACATTCTGCTAACAAAGCATGTTTGAATGATTCACATCCCCACAGTGAAAATTTGCAGTGCTAAACAGAAAAAGTGTTTCAGTGCAATGGAAGACTACTGAAAGGGAATTGGATGTCAGCATTCTCCTTAAAAGTGCATTATGCTGTCCAGTTGTGTTGAATAAGCAGCAGTTCAAAAACACACAGTGGCTTAGAGAAAGCACATGCTGGTTTTCACCTTCCCCGAGTAGATGGTATCGCACAAAAAGGGGAGTTAGGGCTGGGCAATATGGATGGTCAATAAGCCTTCACGAAATACTGAGGGTATACCTCTTGATATAAACAACACCTCAGGGTAACACCAAAGAACAAGAAGGCCAGATTAGCCTTTGATAGAAAACATCTTTAAAAAGCTGCCCAGTTCTGGAACAAAGACAGATGAAACAATATTAACTTAGATTAAATTAATTAAGATTGCCAGGATTATGGGGTTAGCTTATGATCCGAAACATACCACATCGTCAGTCAAACATGGTGATGGGAGTGTTACGGCTGCCAATCAAACTGGGTCACTAGTGTTCATTGATGGTGTGACTGACAGATGTACCAGGATTCATTCTGAAATGTATAGCTCAGATTCATCCAAATGCTACAAAACTGAGTGGAAGGTGCTTTACAGTGCAATGGATAAAGAACCAAAACATACTGCAAAAGCAACCTAAGAGTTTATCATGGTAATGAAATGGGATATTCTTCAATGGCCAAGTCAGTCACCTGATCTCAACACAATTGATTGTGCTTTTCTGTTACTGTAGACAAGTAGCAACTAAAGGTGGAAGCTCTAAAGGCTTGTTACAGTATCTAAAAGGAAACCCAGCATTTAATGATGTCCATGGGTTCCTTACTTCAGGTAATCGTTGACTGCAAAGGATGTTCATTCAAGTGTAAAAACAGTACATATATTTTATATTATATTACTTTGTCAGTTTAATGAAACAGACTGAAAATGAACAGACTGTAAAATGTAACTGTATTTTTTTTTGCATCATGGTCCACATCTTGCTCAAACACAAAAAATAATAAAATAAAATAATATTACTACTAAACACAGATGAGCTCAAACAAACAAGGATAACTGAAAGAGTGTCAATAAAAATAAAAGTAAAAAAAAAAAAAACCTGTGTTTTTGTGTTGTAATTGGTCTGGAAGAATTACATTTTTTTGAAGGCTCTCTGAAAAAAAATCAGCTTGCATGGGGGCACCCCTAATAAATGGAAGGAGGGAACCAGGCATCTGACTAAATGTAGTGTCTGAAGTCAAACAGCACAGTCAACATTGTATTATATATTAACATTGCATGCCTACGAAGCTTGCAGTTCAATTTACTGTGCCACCCTAGGATTTCTCATTTAAAGGAGAAAGCGTCTGGTATAGCATCCAAAAAAGTAGAACTACTAAGCAAATGGTCAGTGTGTTCATTGCACTGTGTATGTTTCTATAGCTAGGGGAAAACGTCTAATCATGATGTGCATTGTATATAACGGAACAGAATTATCACAGTTGTGCACACAGGAATCGAGCTGTGAATGCAGCAGCTGACAAGCATATGCTTGAAGCTTTCTTAGCTTGCACTCATGGGGCCAAAAGCATTAAGTGCTGTGAGCAGAGTTTGAGGAATGTGCATGACTACAAGAGCTCTAGCGTGTGTGGTCAGTCTTCTGATGAACCGAAACCTTCCAAAGACTGTTGTAAAGCACCACAATATACAATGTGTTAACATAAATGTTATAATATTGGCCTGAGTATGTTATTCAGTAAGAAAATGAGTCCTTATACAGATTCTAGCATTTTTCCTGCGTGTGTTGTAAGCATCTTCAAGATAGTGACGTGTGTTGCAACTGCAGTATTTGGTATGATAATCACAATACTTGCACTTTGCATACACCATGCAGCTCAAATGCCAGCTGAATTAACCTCATAATAGTCTATGCATTCAATTCCAGGCCTGAAGGTGGAAATTTGCCTGCTCAAATGCATCTGTAAAACCTCATAACCTCTACTGAGTAAGGAAATCACCAAACTGTTCATGACTCTAAACTGGGCACTTCTGGCCAACAACATGAATTTTGAGTGACAGATCAAGCTTACTCCTACCTGCTGAAGATCTCAGAGATACTCTTGTTCTTCTGCCTCAGAGCTGGATCAGAAGAGGCCACACTCAGGACTCCGGGGATGTTGTCTGGGGCGCTTTGGCGCCGGCTGATTTCATATGTATTTCTACTGTTCAGGCTCACGTCCATGAACGTCAAGTTGTCATGTGGTTGTCCATCTGATCCCAGACAGGACTCCCCACCCTGATGACCCAATGGCACAGGTTCACTGAGAAAATCACTCTGGGAGAAAGTCCGCAGAGAGTGCATCCTGGATTCAAAGTCTTCTTCAGAAAAGTCACTTTCAGAGAACATTCCTGATTCTTGACCTCCACCATCTTCTTCCCTTTGAACTGCGCTGGATAGTGTCCGACTGGCGCAGCCTGAAACAGCATTGCTAGACTTATCCCTGCCTTGGTGTGTATCTGCTACCATACCTTGGATCGTGTAGCATGACTGAGGTTTTGAGGCGCACAGGACAAAACTAGTTGATGGTGATAGTGATTTATCAATGTTCACCGAAGCCCCATCTGACAAAAATTCACCATTAGTGAATACTCTGCTGTCTCCGCCCGAAGAGCAACATTTATTAGGGTTAGAAGGATCACAGCAATCACATCTGGATGCTGCATGAGAGACATCCTCCACATTACCGTTTGGAAGCTTTGCCCCTGTTGGACCTAGAAAGTCCTGTTGATGCTGCAGTTTATCTCCCGACCCTGAAAAAGCATCACTATGTTGCACCTCTGTTCTGAAAGCCAGGCCTTGACTGCTCCCCTCCCTCATCTGGCAATCTTGATCTTTCTCGCCATGTGGGACTGCAGCCTGAGGGTCCAGTCCATCCATTTCCTCTCGTTTACCTGGACCATCTGTAGCACAGGGTGGTATTCCTTCCTCAGCACCCCTGCCTGCAGCTGCGGACTCCACCATCAGCGCTTCTGGTGATTCAGGTGGTCCATTGAGAGTAACCTGACTGCAACAGACCAAGTCAACTGCAAGACCGGGCAAGTGACCTGTAAAGAAATCAGTAACTTCAATAGGCCCAACAAGACAACACTGAGATGTCAATGCATTCCTTCTTTCTTGATCACTGAGTATCACTTCCCTGAATATGGTGTTTACAGATCTAGTTAATAGGATAACAGACAGGCCTCCTGTTGACTGAGACTGGCGTGTTAAAGCAGTGAGAAAAGCAGGGGCATCTTTGCTATAAAAGACAGTTACAAAACAACATACCCAGTGGCCCCTCGATGCGAGCAGTGCTAGTGAGCTTCCAGTCTCCCAGCCTTTATCACAGCATAAGAACAGGTGACTCTTTAAGCCAGTAATGTGGACAGTGCCAGCCTCTACAGCTCCATCCTCCAGCGCTCTCGGGTCATTCCGAATTTGCTTCCACAACAAAATCCCCAGAGCGTGTTAAATCCTCATCTATACCTGATTTTCCTAAACAAATCTAATGAATTCCACGGTCAGAGTGTTTGAGGGATACGAACAGCTTTCACCGCCATTTCAAGTGGAATAAACTCGAATTGGAGGTTTAAAACCCGGTGCCTGAGCAGCTCCTTCCACTCTGCCTCTCACCCGCGGCCATCTTACAAACGCCAGTGACGTCTACCGGCCTCGCAACGGAGAACCTGCACGCGGGTGCGACACGCTGGAGATCCTCCTGAACTGCAGCTAGACCTGGACTTCTTTTTTAAATATGACTGTTTAATAAATAGAAGGTAAAAATAACTAATGGCGAAGTACAATAGGGAATAAATGTAGTGAAAATTTAAACAGGAGACCGGGAAGTCCATTTGAATTACTCAACGAGTTACAGCAACTTATATCAATATTCATTGTCCGCGTTATCAGCGCCACTTATCATTTACACTACATGAACAAAAGTATTGGGACGGTTGCACTAACAGTGGCTTTAATAATACTGCATTCAATTACATATACTTTAACTTGCAGTATGGAAACAACTGAAATATAAATTCCTTTCACCATCATCACACTCTACAACTACTCCCATAGCACACAGTGTGAACAATGTTAAATTCTTTCTCAGCGTTTAACCCGTTTATCAAACATTATCTGCATTTTTATCTTATTATGAGCAATAGTCTTATCATGTGTAATATCATGGGCAGTTTTCTTCTTGGGTGCTAATCATTTAATTATCTGCAATATCTTATCATTATCTACAAGTCTTACCATGTGAATGTGAAATATCACTATTTACTGTGCATCCGGGAAGTATTTTTTATTTTACACAATATCATATGTTACAGCCTTATTCCCAGATAGATTAAATTCATCTTTTACCTCTACACACAATACCCTGTGATGACAAAAGTGAAAAAAAGTTTGTCAGAAAAGTTTGCAAAGGTATTAAAAATTAAAAACAAAAATAAAACATTTATATAATTATTCACAGCTTTTGCTTAATACTTTGTCAAAGCAACTTTGGCAGCAATTACAGCCTCATGTCATTTTAAGTATGCTGCTACAAGCTTGGCCAATTTTTGGGCAGTTTCCCAGAATTCGTTTTTGCAGAATCTCTCCAGAGATATTCAAATCTGGGTTCTGCCTGGGCCACTCAGGGACATTCACAGAGTTGTCCTGAAGCCACTGCTTTGTCATCTTGACTGCATGCTTAGGGTCGTTGTCCAGTTCACCCTTGTCCAAAGCGCTCTGATGCAGGTCATCATCAAGGATGTCTCTGTACATTGCTGCATGCATCTTTCCCCCAACCTTGACAAATCTCCCAGCTCCTACTGCTGAAAAACATCCCTACAGCATGATGCTGCCACCTCCATGCTTCACTGTAGGTTTTAGCCAAGTGATGACCAGTATTGGCCAAATGCTGCACCATTTTTCTGTAGCGTTCCCCAGATCTGTGCCTCAATACAATCCTGTCTCGGAAGTCTACGGACAATTCTTTGGACTTTATGGCTTCAGGGTTTGTGCAGGGACATGCACTGTCAACTATGGGACCTTTTATAGAAAGGTGTGTGACTTTCCAAATGATGACCAATCAACTGAATTTACCACATGTGGACTGGCTTTCACCTAAGCTCACTTCTGAAGTGAAAAAAGTTTGTTTCAAACAATCTTTTTTTTTTTTTACTTGAGGTTTGTGTCTAGAATTTTGAGGTAAAAATGGAACTTATTCTATTTTGGAATTAGGCCTTAACATAGTATATTGTGGAAAAAGTGGAGCGCTGGCAATACTTTCCGGATGCACTGCATGTCAATATTACTTATACACTACTGATCTCTATTATGTGTAATAACACTCTCCTAACCACTATTTGCCATTAGTAATTCAATTAACTGTAAGTTAGTTCACATTGCTTATTTTTCTGTAGTTTTTTGGATTTGTTCATGTCTCTGTGCATATGTGTGGTTTTCTGATTCTGATGTCAAAGGTAATTTTTTGTCTGCGTATACTTGGGTTTTGCCATCCTGCAGCCACTCATCAAGGGTTTAGTTTACATATATATGTATGTATGTATGTATGTATAAAAATTGATGTGTACAAACTGGGATTGCTGACTTGTGATTTTTTGGAAGGGAAAACAATCCTTATCTCATGTCATTCCTCATGTCAGTCATGCGGAGTGTAAACCACAAGTTGCATAGTGTGAACAATGCAGTGTCTTGTACTGTGTCCCAAGTACTGGTTTCTGATTAGAAGATGACCGTTGGCTACTTCACTCACCTTAAAATGTTTCTAGTTTGTTAGTTTTTTCAAGTTTGTGCTTTGCTGTAAGAGACAAGCTTGCTTTTTAAATTACTTGTTCATGCATTTTTACTGATAACCACCAGCTTGTTCGGGATTGTATGTTATCTAGGCTGACATAGTTTTCATTTGTTTCAAGTGTATCCAAGCTATTGAACTCACTTTCACCCTTAACATAAAACTACTGACAGTCAAGTGAATAACACAGATTATCTTGTTTCAATGGCAGATGTCAAGGACAGATTTTAAGAAAACAAGGCTGATATTGCAGGTTTCCCAAAGAATGTTTTTTACTTTGGCTCCTCTTTTCTAGTGAATCACTGAAGTGGCACAAAGCAAAAAACAGGTCTCAAACATGACATTACGAGGAATCATCATGCATGACAAACAAGTGCACCAAAGACATTATGCAATCACAGCATAAAAGTGGCAAGGCCCAATACATTTTTGCAATAACTAGCTCTGCTACTGTTAATCAGACATCCACTGTTTTTGGGACAGTAGGACATTTTTGGTGATGCCTTTGCTAAGATCTATTTTTAGAATTAAAAGGGTCATCCAATTGACCAATTCCTCACAGACAGTGTCATCCTTGTAATGGTATAAAATTTATACTGCAGATTTGGCTTGCCGCCATAATATTGTAACATTTTGTATATTTTCAAAATTCAGTGTATTTTCTGACTTTTCCTCAAAAGTACCTCTGTATCACAGCTGCAAAACTGGAATAAAATGGTACACATAAGACAATTAAATAGTCATCATCCAAGCATAGAACTCTTATAATACAAAGATCAATAAATTATCATGCCAGTACAAAATTATGTACACAGTTGTTTTCATAAAATAAATAAGACACCTTTGTAACGCGTTCTAAACTGAAGCCTGAAAGTTGATGACTTAGAGTAAACAACCTGCAGAATGAAGCCTTGTGATAACCAGCTACTACAGACAGATTTATAAACACACAGATGAGTAATCTTTGAATACTGTAAAGTAATAAATGCTAAATACAGGCTTTAGTAGAAAAAAAAACATTTAAATGGCATATGGAGGAGTATGTGCATGCAGTAGGCAGAACAGCTTCTTTCTACACAGAAACTGAAGATTTGCAGTGTTACTCCGAAGTCCCATCTGGTTTGATGATCTGATACGTAATTAAATATTCAGGATAAGCCTAGGACAAACAGCAGAATGTCAAAGTTAGTATGAAAACAAAGCAAATGTTACTTACTGAAACATTAATGTATTTTTTTGCTATATTGGTAGTGAATAGGATTGCAAGTAGGAGTTTAGAGTATATCCAGTCAATTCTACAGCCCATAGTCAAAATAGGAAAAACTATATATCCCTGGATCAGCATTTTTTTTTTTTTTTTTTTGAACATGTTACATGAGCTGCGAACCCTCAACACTACAAAAGCAATTCCCTAGACTACAAAAGCCATGGACAGAGATTTTTTTATGTAATTAATATTACTAGATTAATAGTAACTCCCTTGAAGGACTATTTTCATTTACTTAGTGTGCTCACTAATTCATAACAGATGCTGAAATGTTGATAGTTATTGTTACAGTTAGTAGATCAATGCGAAGAAGAATGAAGAATCTTGTACCTGCTCTCCTCTGTAGATAACGTACTCGGCCAGAGCCAGGCCATTAACACTGGGCCTGCCAGAGACTGAGTGGTGGCCGGGTGGCGAGTGGGCCATTTTCATGGCACTGAACTGGAGGAAGGACTTCCCCAGAGTCACACGGCAGAACAGCAGGTGTCTAGAATCAGTGAGTTGGAACACTCTTTATAAACCACCTCTAACACACTAAAATCCGCTTGCACAGCGTTAAACAATATCAGAAATAAGACCGCAGGTTAAAAAAAAACCCTAACATTTAAAATGTGAGGGGAAAAATGCAGAAATGTATTTTTTATTATTATTCATTTTAAACATATATGTTGTTTTTGACTACCTATTCTCGTTTTCATGCATCTGTGGGCGGTATGGTCACCTTTAGTAGGTGTAGAGCAGCACTTTTTGAATAGAAGATTTATTTCTAAATCGGTTTTAAATGTAGAAAAAACACATCTGTTTATTGTTTTTAAGAAAAAATGCACATATAAAAGGAACATTTGCCAAAAATCCAAATCATAGGGGAAAGTGGTTCAATTCTGACTGTGGACTATATTGGTTATGTTTTACAGAGAAATGTTTTTGGATGAAAGATTCCAAGTTCAGTTTTCTGACTTGGCTCATGTAGAAAAACACGGAGAAATATCTGACCTCTGACACATGTAGCAAGACCTGTCCTTGTGAAGAGGGCATCCAGTGCCTCCTCCTATTCCATACACATACTGGTTACTCTTGGAGGAATTCTCAGCAAAGTAGATCCCAGCTCCAAACATTCCTCCAATGTAGGCGTGCCTCTCATCGAAGCCTTTGTGGATGATGGCGTTTACGAATGGAGAACCTGCAGAACCATGTTCATATTACACAAACTCAAATTCTTGAGGAAATAGCACAGCTAAAAACTGATCTTCATACATAATTTTGTGCTTTTGTATAAACAACAGATTGAAGCAGCTGGAAACCAGTTCAGGTCACTGGTTTTCAGAATAAAAAGAAGCAACTTCTACAGAAAATACATGTATATTATTTGGCTGCACAATTATTTACTTATTAAATATAACACATATGAAAAACTTAAACATAGAATTTAGATTATAAACAAATAAACAAAAAAATATTGAAATTGCGTACTATAATTAGCTTTAAAAAAAATACAGTGCACCATCAGTTTCGATCATTTTTTGATGCTGCTGCCAGCAAATGTGTGATGATTCAGGAATGTAGTTTGAACGCTGCTAAACTGGTGCTTGCGCTTCCATTAGCTGTTAGCTACATCTCCTTCCATCAACTAAGACATTTCGGGTAAAAGCAAATTTGTGTAAATCTGGCAAAAAAAAAAACCTCACCGTGAAACAGCATGCGTTCATTGGAGTGGTTGTGGTTCTCCTCTGATACTTCTTTCCTGCGATGCGTGTATCTCTCCCACAACTTCTTATTGCATACCTTCTGAATCTATATGGAGAACAGCAAAATGATTTGGTTCTGACTTTCAATAAGTATAAAGGAAATCTTTCAGATGGAACACATAATGCACATATTCCTGCCATGGCTGTATTAATACAGCATGCTCATCTATACAAGTATTTTCATTATTTATATTATACCTACTACCTAGGTCCTTACACACATCTACTCCTTCTGTATTTATTTCTTTTCATTTTATTTATTTATTTATCAAACGATTTATATTTGTTTCTGCAAATATTGGTAAAACAAAGTGTGTACATGACCAAATATTATATTTAAGCAAGATTAGAAATCCAGTTTTACCTTCACAATATTGTATCTGTTGAAAATTCCCCCAGCGTGGCCTCCATCCCTATGTTCTCTTATAGTACTTTGCATCTATTCAAATATAACACAAATCCAAGACATTAATACCAGACCCAGGCGTGACCTATACTGACAAGGTACAATCAAGTGACACTTCATAGATACTCCTCATCGATCTTTCTTAGATGTATTGTTATAGATGTAAGTTTAAAACGTATGCAAACAGTTTATGGGATTTGATCTTTGAGACCTCTGAAATCTGCGGTCATGGTAGCGTTCTGCACACATCTGGGCAGAAGGCTTATACTCAGTAAATGGAAAGACTTTTCACCACCAACATATGGTTGCTGAATTAATGTTATGTATTATATACAATGTTAAAAAAAATTCTGTGCTATTAAGGGGCTATCTAAGAGCTTTACTACTAGTTGGCAACCCTTCTTAAATTTTGTTGTGGTCATGGAAGAAGATGAAATTGATTTTATTATTTATATGACTTTTCCATTACTTAATATTACTACTGATTTTCTAATGAGTGCAATAACATACTCCAAACTACCATTTTTCACTTAACTGTGTTACTTATACAGTGAGCCTCGAAATTATTCATACCCCATGCAAATGTTCACTTAAAGTTGATTTTAACAAACATGATGATTGATTTTGGAAAAAACATTTCTCAGCTTTTATGTACAATTATGCAAAAAGTGACATGTCCAAAAGTATTCATACCCTTCCTCAGTAATCAATAGAAAAGCCTTTATTGGCTATTACAGCAATCAAACGCTTCCTATAATTGCATACCAGCTTTCTGCAAGTCTCCACGGGTATTTTTGCCCATTCATCTTTAGCAATTCTTCAGGTTGGAGGGTCTTCTTGCCATCACCCTGATCTTCAGCTCCCTCCACAGATTTTCAATGGGATTCAAATCAGG
>JBBJLR010155426.1:0-14903 GCA_037577145.1 Brachypetersius gabonensis
ATGGACACAAAACTTATCCAACCTGATCAGCTACAATTAAGAGAAAAACTCCACTTCTTTTTGTGAAACTATCACTTTATGGAAGTCCTGCAAAGACTGGGTTTGGAGAAAGAGCGAGACGGCGGAAAGCTGAATTACACATCTATTTTTACCAAAGAGCAACAGCAGGGCATTATGTGTTTTTATTTCCAGTTATTTCAACGGTTTGGACAGCCTGGAAAGGTTCAAAGCAATCAGCTCAAGGGTAATTGGGTGGTTGGAGAGGGCCGTGTCCCAGCTCGAACACAAAACTGTACAGAATCCCCATCTGTAATCACGGCCGGAAGATCGGCCCAAGCAGGAGAGCTACAGTTACTGTGTAAACTTTCCTAAGCTTTTCTAAAAGAGACAGACACAAAGAGAGAAGAGAGAGAGAGAGAGAGAGAGAGAGAGAGAGAGAGAAGTGAAAAACAAGGAAAAGAAAGGAAAACGACAGAAAAAAGTCATAAAGCGAGAGAGAGATAGAGAGAGACCGTCGAAAATAAAGAAGGAAAAGAGAGAGAGTAAGGAAGTAAGGGTGGAGAGAGGGAGACAAAAGAAAGGGAGCGAGAAGAAAAAGAAAGAAAAAGAGAGAAGTCAGAGAGAAAGGGAAGAGTGAAGAGAGAAAGAAGAGAAGAAAGAAAGAGGTTGAAAGAAAAGTGTGAGAGAGAAGTGAGAGAGGGACCAAAAGATGGGGGGGGGAGCCTGATGGAAACCAGGGATCCGGTCTGGAAAAGGGACAGAGAGACAAGGGGCCAAAAAAGTGACGACATCTGCTGAACCTTTCACAGTGTTTATGACAAAACGTATTTAGGGCTGAAACAACTCCTGCTTCATTTCTTCGGCCTTTACTAAACATGCTAATGTTAAGACCGGCTCCAGAACGTGACTACAGACACTTAATCACCAATCAGCAATCAGGACGGTGACAGACGAGCTCCAACAGAAGAGCATGAGCGTGATTTAAAATCTCTCACTGCTCGATTTTGTCAGAGGCCATGGGGAAATCAAGGCAGCTAAAATGGAGAGGGAGTTTACAGGCAGGCCCCATTCCCCGCAGATGACCGAGCGAGTACGTTCTCCCGGATAGAGTTGCCCTCATTACACTTAGTCCAGCACCAGCAAACCCTGCAACCACTCCTCTGGTGAAAATAAACATTCATTATGTTTTCCTTCTCCTCGTAGACTCTAATGGAACTGCCGAGAGCACTTTTGGTTCAGCGCAGGCCCAGCCGGGTCGCATTAGCCAAGTTAACAGGCCAATGGAGTTAGAGGATCTAAAACTGAAATGGACCTGTTCACTCTCCACCCACAAATATGCTCTTCCATAACTGTTGCAAGGTTGGGTAAGTTTTACAAAATGTTGGAAAATCTCACTTGACCTTACGAGAAACACAAAATCTAGCGATGAGACTACTGGACTTAACATACACTCAAAGAACATACAAAAATAACCATAGTCACAAAGTTGGAACATTTTCTTGTAGCTAACCCAAGACTCAAGAAGAAAGAATTTGCCAGCATGCAAAATTTCACAGGAGTAAAACAGATGAATTAATGTGTTTGATTTCACATAAACAGAGTTGTGTTTCTCTCAAGAGCGGTAAAGCTTCACGACAGTACCACAAAATAACAATCATGGGGTGGATTATGTGCAACTGTGTAAAGTTGATGGCTATAGTTTCTCACTGAGGTTGAATGTGATTTTTCTAAAAGTCCTGTCAAGCAGCAGCAGCTACAGACGGGCTGGTAGAGGGGCAATTTAGCTCTGTGTCCAGTTCATTATGCTGTTCTGTTTTCATAATCCACCGTCCCCCACACTCCATTCTTCCCCTGCCCTACGATCCACTCTGTACAACTTCCATCTGTTCAAACCCAACTTTTACAAGCATCGAGGAACAGCCACACAAACCTCACCGCTCCTCTCTCCCTCTCTTTCCCTTAATTCCTACATCGTGTAAATCTTCTCCATCCTTCATCACCCCTGTTAATAACTCAGGAGTTTGAGGAAAATCAGGTTGAAAAGGTGAGCGTTTCTCTTGAGCTAAACCTGCTGTTTCTTGCTTGAGCATTACTAAGAAGTAAAAGCTACTAAAAAAAAGCCTTAAGGTTACATCTCAGTTTCTCTCTTCATGGAGCTGTGCTAAAGAGGAAGACAGCTTTCCCTGTGCTGGTTCTGAAGTGGTTCTCTCGGTCAAGGGCTGAAGTCAGGCTGTGATGCTGAAGACTGTAGGGGTGATACTGATCCACACAGCTTCATTCCGGTGGGTGAGGTGGAGATCAGCACTGACTAGCGCCCACAACAAAGTGTGATAGTGATGATAGTGATGGGTAATACATTGTCTGTAGCGGTGTGTTGTGACAGTGACGCACTGTGAAGTTGCTTTTCAGTTTCTAGTGATGCGTTTCATGGCTAATGAGCATTAAATTCATGATAGGATGCCCACAAAATAGTAACGTCCTACTATTGACAGGAACCCAGAGTCCTATCCAGAATACTGCTATCTGTATCAGAATCTGAATCAGAAAACTTATGCAGACACAGTGACACAATGACAAGAACAACAGAAAGTAATGTCTAACTAACATTTAAATACAAAATCTCTAGAAAGAAAGAAACACAATGTGAAAATACACTATGCTATATACAGAAATGCTCTGTATAAATACTATATATAAGAAACAAATTTGAGCAAAATCGACCCAAACAGTAGTTTGGAAGTATTGCACTTAGTAGAGAACAAAAGTAATATTAAGTAATAAAAATAATATTGAAATTAGTAGCAATATTGCACATGAATACTATTGCGCATAAGATTTTGCACATAATGAAATGATTCAGCACCCTTTCAGAAATCTTCAAATGGTGATCGTGCACATGGTAAGACAAGTAAGTGCACATGGGATATTGCACATAATGATAATGTTTTTAACACCTGATAAGAACATTGCACAATATTGCACATGGCAGACTCTTGTACACCCAGAATGTCTCCTGGGTTTTTATGATAATGCTAAAATAGTGGTAAATAATAAAATGTGCAGATTTTGCCTTAATAACAGATACATGCATGTATCTCTCTACCATGAATGTATGTTTTAGGTGAAAATCTGATCTCAAAACTACTGAAAAACAATGTTTTAGGCATTCAAGCCCATTTGAAACCCATCAAATTACTCCTAATTCATTTTTAAGAATAATTAATTTAATGAATAATGAAGCATTTATTATTAGGCATTAATGATTACGCATTTATTTATGCATAATATCAATTGACTGTGAATTTCAGGGTTTGTTTTAAACAACCTTTTAATTTACTAAATGCTACGTCTTGTTGGTGTAATTTTTTTGGGGCTGAACACATATACACACACATACACACACAGGCCAACACGCCCAGAAAGAAAGTCCAAGCCTGGTAGTGCGGCAGCTCAAAGACAGAGAGAGGCCACACACAGAGGGAGGGAGAAAGATGCAACCAGGTGCCCGTGCATATACATAAGAGTACGCACGGTGCACACATCCTCCAAGCTGCTCACATACACATTCAAGCATGCAGATTAGCACACACACACACACACACAGATCTATATGTGCATTTACACACATATACAAGTTTGCATATACACACAAATGCATGTGAAGACACATCCACACACACGCACATGTACATCATCTCAGCACCATCCCAGCAATAATCAAATCGTTTTGTTATTGCAAAAATGGAAATGTGTTTTTATTCCCCACCGTTGCCTGGATACGTTTTTTTATTATGGCTAACACAGGGAATGGGATTTCTTTTTCTTTTGTGCAGATTTTTTTTTTCACAATAGACACTCGTGCAGCATGTTGGCAGGTCAAAAGGATGACTGAATTGGGGGAGTTGCAGTCACACACACACACACACACACACACACACACACACACACACACACACACACACACACACACATGTACACACACAGAAAGCGTTGCCATGGTTACCCATTGGTCGCCAGCACGTGTCACAGTCAGAGCTTTTCCCCGGCTGCCTTCCCGAAAACTTTCGCCGCAGGAACACGGCAAGGAAAGACTTACTTCAGCACTCAAAAATGCCCCTTTCGTTCCGAGCCACAGCATTAACAATCAAAATAACTTTGTAGACATTTCAAAACTGCAATTTTTAGCAAGAACTACGTTAACCATTCCATTAAAAAACCACAAAAAAGTGCCTCCATGCTTTCCCTTTTTATTATTTGATTATTATTGTAGGTTTTAACTTGGACAGAGCGCAGAACAGCAGAGAAGTTACTGTTATTCGTCCAGAGGATCTCTCCCAAATTTAAAGCAATAGTTCTGACAAAAGTTCGGATGAAGCGCAGGCTTGGCTGCTCAAGATGGCCGCTTCAACTGTTTCAGCTAAGTGACGTACTTTTGTCCATTTTCACAGACACGTCAGTGACCACACACTTAACAACTCGACAAGTCAATGGAAAACTAATTTTTCACACTTTTT
Source organism: Brachypetersius gabonensis (assembly GCA_037577145.1). Taxonomy (NCBI): domain Eukaryota; kingdom Metazoa; phylum Chordata; class Actinopteri; order Characiformes; family Alestidae; genus Brachypetersius; species Brachypetersius gabonensis. The sequence continues at coordinate 4,515 of JBBJLR010155426.1, forward strand.
AAATGAAAAGAAAACACTGTTTAAAGTTTTAAAGTTTTAAACATATTGTTTACTGCTAATGTCCATAAGGTCCACACAGGGGGTCCTCGAGTTAGGACACAGAGCCATTCCTTCGACAGTGATGTAACACTGTCAAACACACCCCAGCCTAATTCACTTACGAATCCTAATATAGTTTTTAAACCATAAAAACACAACTAAGCCACAGGAAAAGAAAAACTTAACTGCGTATTCTTCCACCATGCGCAAACAAACTCGTTCACCCACATTATCGGTAAGCATGAGGCTAATGGTGTAAGCCGAGTGGGAATGGAAATGAGCGCTGTAAACTCGAAATGTTGTATGTCGAGACCGCTGTAACTCAAGGACACCGTATAAAAAACTGTGATATGAAAAAAAGCCCGCTGTGAATATGTTTGTGATGCTGAAGTAGCGAAAAGCATTTCAGCCTAAACAGAAAGAGGCTAATCACAACGGAGGACATGCTTAAGCAAATGACCTGCTTAAAGAATAGAGAGGGGCTGGAAAATGTATCAATGTACATAGATGTAAATGTAAGAGCAAGTAACCAGGAAATTGAGCCCGAAAAGAGCAGTTTTAGTTCCCTAGAGACCCTCTTCAATACATGTGATATGTGAAGCTTAAGAAGGGATAAAGACAATAACATAATGTAAAGATTCTATACAAAAGGTTCTTTCGAAAATACACAACCTTCTGTTAAGAACGTCTTTGCTGATGATTGCGTTTCACTGACTATATACTCTGGCGTTGTGAAGGAAACTTGGGTTTTTAAAAGCAGAATTAAAATGAAACCATACTACAAACATTAACATCAGGGTCACAACAAAAGAAAGAGGTGGGGCAGCTTGTGGCCGAGTGGTTAGGGAGTTGTCCCTGCGATCAGAAGGCCATGAGTTTGAATCCCAGGACTGCTAGTAGCAGCTCTGTGGCTCACTTGAGCAAGAGACCGTTCTCACACACTGCTCCCCAGGCGCTGTGTTCCTGGCTACCCACTGGCGAATGGGTTAAACGCAGTGAACGAATTTCATGCTGTTCACGTATGACAAACGGACACTTGCACACCCCCAAGAATATTATTACTTTTATTGTTTTTGCTTTGCTGTTTTACTGCAGGGAAAGGTTCCGGTTGGAGGCTTGCACTCTCTCACTTTTCTCCTCCATTTAGCCTCTTTCTTTTTTCGCCCATTCACCCACTCTCTCTTTCATGCTCTGTCTTATCCTTCTTTCCATTTCCTGCTCTTCCTTTCTCGCTCTGCTCTCCATATTTTTCCCCCCTCTGTCTACTGGTAATGCACTATCGAACTAGCAGGCCTGCTCTGGTCTGAGTAATGGATTCCACTCTAGTGTTCCACGCCACAGCTCTGCAGCCTGCGCTGGCTGGAGAATACCCAGAGTTATTCAACACGCGATCAGCAGGCTACAAGGACGCTATGAGTAATCCCCACCAGCAGGTAGAAAACTGCTCAGTCTAGGACTGGAAAGAGATTTAGTCCTGGATTAAAATGAAATTCACTCCAACTTTCCCTTTACTTCAAAAGTACCTGATAAACAAAGGTACATTTGGTGTTGGAAGTGTACTGTAATTCTGTTTCAAACGCTTTCATTAAAGTGTTTTTGTGTACAGTTAAGGTGAACTGACACAACATAGTACTGCAAAAAATAGCAGCAGTAAAAAATACCAGCAAAATAGCAGCAAAAATACCTTTTCACATAACATGTTCATGCATTTTTAGATTAAGACAGTATATGATTCTGTGTCAGTCTGTTTGAGATGACTTAACTCAATATGGTTTTAATCAAGTGTGTTATGATTGGTGGGTTATAAACTGGCTTATTACCTATGTTAGCCTCGTAGCTCCATTACAAAACTAAAGAAGTTCAAACGTCTTACATGCTCAACTATTTTTTCAAAAAGCTTTTGCAAAATGATGTTTTAAGTCTGACCTGTCACTAACTTACCTTATCTATGGTCATTTGAAAAAAAAAGTAGCTTCAGTTACAATCAACACTCATGACTAAAGATGAAGAAGATACCACGTAAATCTGAGGCTCAATGGCAAGAAAAAAAAAATACCATGAAAAAGAGCAGCCCTACCAGTGTTAACATGAAGGATTTCTTTGTACATTAAATATCCAGACGCTCCTAATAGCTCATTATGTTTAGTTGTGCACCCACAGCAAAGCACTGCGAATACTATGTGGCACTCCGGAGCAACCATTCACCTCCATGTTGCACAATGCATCCACTACAGAGATATTAAGCATTGGAGTGTGGAGCTGTCTTTGTGTTCTTCGGAGTGATGAAGCTCTATCCCAGGAAAGTGGCACCCTAGTGGTTAGGGTGTTTGCCCGGTGATCAGGAAGTTATGGGTTTCAAGCCCAAGCCTAAGCACCTCTGAGGTACCTTTGATCAAGGTATCATGCCCACACACTGCTCCTGGCTTCCCCCTGCTTCACTTGGTACAGGTTAAATACAGAGGAAGAATTTTGTGCTGTTCACACTGTGTGCTGTGGTGTGTTCACATATGACAAAAGGGTCACTTTCACTTAAAAGGGATGAGGTGGATTGAAATGTGTGATCCAGAGCTAATCATCCATCATCAGTACTTGATCTCACAAATGCTCTTGCGGTTGAAGGCAATCAAGTCCTCACACCAATATTACAACATGTAGGAGGGCCGGCGTCCTGCATAGCTTGACAGCTTCTCCTCCTCAAACACATTCACCAAACCTTACAATTAACTGGTGAGGTGTACATGGTGTTTCTGAGCAGGGAAATCAACAAAATGTGCTGGACCACGGCCCCCCAGGAGTTCAACATGTGTAAAGCTAGGCCACCTTCCACCAGAATGATAATAACAGAACAGCATAGTTACTGTAGCTTCGCGTTTTTAAACTCTTGAAAGTGAAGCAAACTGCTGAAGAAAGCAGTCAGCCTGTCTTTTCATCTGATTCTCTGCTTCTAGAACCAACCATGCTCACCATGTCATCTACACACACAAAAATTCGCATCAGAGAGGGAGCGGAAAATTCTTGGCGCGTTTGCCCATATGCATGTGTGCGCATCAGGGTTACGGGAACATTCCCAGAGGAAAGGTAACGCTCCCTGAATTTAAAGTGGGTCAAAGGGGATGTTCTGTTGACTTCCTGAACTGAGTCATATAGGCCATCTCTCTCTCTCTCCATCCATGTCTCTCTCTCTTTCAAGCACCTACAGCCACTGAATCAGCCATCAATCACTCACTATTACAATGGAGAAAGAGGGGAGGCAGAGAGAGAAAAAGAAAGCGGGAGGAAACAGAGTGAGATAAAGAGAGAAAACAGAGAAAGAGGCAGGAAACAGAGTGCAGGAGAAAGAGAAGAGAGGAGAGTTTAAAAGAGTATATCATATAGGGACAAAACTATTGGGACACTTGAACATTACACCAACAGGGACTTTAACGACATTGCATCCAAGTTGCATCCAAGTACACTTTAATATGTAGCGGGTTCCCCTTTGCAGCAGTAACAGCTTCCACTGTTCTTAGAAGCCTTCCCACAATATTTTGAGTTTCTGTGGGAATTTGGGCTAAAATTCCTTTTGTAGAGTATTTATGAGGTCAGACAGTGATGATGGACTAGAAGACCTGTCTCACAATCAATGCTTCAGTTAATTCCAAAGGTGTTAGATGGACTTGAGGTCAAGTCTCTCTACAGGCCAGTCCAATTTTAAAATGTACATTCACAACCCCATCCCATTCAGTTCATATATGAAAACTAAGATGCTCACTTTGAAATTACAGTTTTGTGATGTCATAAAACCAACATGAACTTTCCTTTGCATGTAAACATGTACTCATAAGGGTGAGCATAGTGTTCCTTCTAAATGCTGTGTTTTTTTTAAAAACAACGTTTGTATTATTTGCAAGTTACTGCTATTCATTGATGAAGAAGTATGAAGTATGAAAGTATGAAAACTCTGGAATTAAATATAACATGTAAGGAATAGAAAGATAAAATACATAATTGCAATATTAATGAAATTTACTGTTTACGTTTTATCAGCAATTATTTACTGTTTTAAGCATTGCAAAACTGCTCGAATGGAGAGATGGATACATACATTATTGATCCTAAAGGAAATGAAGGCACCTCTATTAATACATAAATTAAGCTGACGTTATTAACATCATAACACTATGAATAACATCGACAAACTAGTTTTTGGTTTCCCATGGAGAAGGGTGGAAATGATAGAAACGAAAAGTCAGACAAATAACGAAGAGCTGTCTGTCATTGGTCACCTCTAATTAGCCCAAACAGCCACAAGAAGCGTGTTCTCATGCTAGCTAAATGCACCTGTCCCATTAGCATATGAAACAACACAAGCCTCCCATTGATGAAAAAGTGAAAGAAAATAAAGAGGATTTGTTTACCAAAGATTAGAAAGAGCGAAAGATCCGCATAATCCTACATAGTCCTGGTCCTACTCAATCTAGCAGAACAATTAGCACTATACATCTCCTGCCTTTGTGTGTTCTAGGCCTGACAGTGAAACACTGGTCTTATGTGTGACGGCATTGGGGTGGGGATGTGTTTGAGGGGTTTGTTTGTGGGTTAAAGTGGGATTTCCTAACGTGGGAAATGAAGTTTTGAGGTAAGAGGGCTTCGCTTTAATCTCAGGCTTTAAACTGAGGCACGTTAACATCAAGTTGACTACAGTAGGTTCATCTTTAGAAGCTGCAGTTACTGTCATTTTTCAGTCCTATTTAAAGTAAATTGCACAATTGCACAACCATATAGTTACATAGTGAATTACCTCTGCATTTGATTTACATTCTGTGTAAACAGGTTTGGGCATGTGGAATTCTTTTCCATTCCTTTCAATGTCAAGTAAGGACTAAAAAGTGTCTCGAAGTAAAGGAAGGAACTTCTTTCCAAACAAAACAAAACTATAGTTAGAACAAAAAACTTTTCATCAGATTTAAAAAGTAATAAAATATCTAATATCTGCTTGCAGGCGTAAATGTGATATAGATTGAAAGTTTAGAATCTGCTCTGTCCACAGACTATCTCTGCTTAATGAGCTGTGAGTGAGAACTAATCAATATGTTGCATAATTATAACATGCTTTGTTAGCAATAATTTCAAGTTCTTATGCTGGCTTTTACACAATGAAACTGCATGTTGTGTCAAACAAAATTTCTATGTACCTTGACAGTTACACCAAGGAAACAAGATTAAAGTAATATAGAACACGTTTGCCTATTTAGCTAGAAAACAAGATCAGTAGCTTGTGTTTTACATATTGTACAGTTCTGGGTATATATGTTATGTGGCTATATATAAATATACATCTCTGGAAAAAATAACCACTACAATGTATTTTGAAATCAGCATCTCTATGAGTATGACAAACCATTCCATGCCAGTGTCTGTTAAATTCCTACACAAGCACCTCATTCTGCTTCATGAGGTACTGAATACTGATCACCTGAATCACATCTTATTTAATGAGGAAAAGAATAAAAACACTGCTGTAATCGACACTCTCCTCTCGCAATGTGATCAGTTGGATGGTAAAACACTACTAGAAGTTCATCAAAGGTGTTTAAGAGTGAACAAGTGTTTTCTTTGAATTATTCAAGTTCCGTAAACACTGCATCATTTCTCTTATTTTGATGTTTTGTCATTTCCTTTAAAAATATGCTTTAAAGAAGAATATTTGTATTTGAAAATGAGTAGAAATATTTTCAGCAGTTCATAAAAACTAAGGCAAAGCTGTTCAGTTCAATACTCGCACCTATTAAAGATAAAACCCGAGAAACTGCACGTTTTTGCAATGGTCTCTCATTTTATTCAGGAGCTATATATGTTCTTTAGCATACATGTAATCAGTTTTATGTGACAGTTACTGTAACTGTGAATAGTTAGTTGGTTACAAGTAAAAAAGCTTTTAAAAGGGAGTTCCCCCATTTTTTTTTTCCAAATTTCTACATGAATATTTATTGAGATGTAAAATCTTTCAAGATTCCTATGAAATCCTGCAACTGTTGAAAAACATGCAGGTACCAATCTGGTATGAAAGTATGCATTGAAGCGCATCATGAAATCCCTAAAATTGAATTTGCTCTGGATGGGTATCATGGCACTCAATGATGTTACATCACAGAGACATGAGACAGAATTGAAAGTTAGTGTTTGCTTCAAAACTATCAGAAAATAATTTCTCAGGCATAAAGGAATGTCACTTCCTGTGATACCTTTCTTTGAGGCATTAAACACTTCTGACCCTTCTAGCCTCTGAATTGACCAGGTTTACAAATACGGCTCAGGTTCAATGCCATGCCTGTAAAGGCCTCTCACGGTAGAGGTCAAATTTAGTTTAAACCTAAGGATTCCAGTGGTAATGGAGAAAAAAATCTCACCTGTTACAGTCAACAAAATGCCGTTCAGTGGGGGGTTTACAAAAAGATACAGAGCTTTCGGGGGAAACACCATCTTGACTCACTAAGCAACACATGCCGTCAGCGGTGGGACGCGTCCCCCCTGCAACCTGCACTATAGCTTGAGCTGCCACACAGCTGTGGTTCATCTGCACGAAACCTCTGCAGTGATCTAAATCATCCTCCGGGTTCCTGGTCTTGAGATGAGTAATGGGAGCAGTGTGACAAGGTCAATACACTCACAGAGAAGCATCCACACACAACAACAAAGATAACAAATGTTCAGGCTTATTTTTTTTTTTTTAGTTTTTAAACTGTAATGTGGCGGAAAAAGTCCCCAATCAATAATGATGCAAACAGAACTATCTGCTTGTTCATTCTATTTTCATCTAGTTTACACTCCAGATTAAAGACGTGCAGAGGTAAGCCTTTTTAAAAGGGTACCAGTTGAGCAACACCCTTGATCTATTGTAAGAAAATGTCAGTCAATGAACAATAATGATCCCAAATGTTTCATCTTGACCTCTTTATGGTTTCTGAATAAAAACATAAGTGTGTATTAAATGTTTCATCAAGCTGATATTACAGATAAAACCCTGATTCTACAACATATGAATTGTAGAGGTGTACAATATGATGGTAATATCATTATTGTGATGATTGCCTCAAAATATACTTTCCTGTATACAGTGAAGAAATGGAATGAGCAATTCATTGTTTTTAATTCCAATTCAAAGAGGTCAGTTTTTCAAATCCTAAGCATTGCATTCTTAATTATATATTACATTTGTACAAAGTCTTAACAAGTTTTGATTGCACCTTATGTCCAAGATAACAACAGTAACAACCTCTTTAAATGAGCTACTGCTAAAGCTTTCTCAACTAGTGATTAGATTATTCTGCAGAATCCTCTTTTGCGTTCATAATTTACATTTTCCTTTTCTCTTTAGAGAACACATTTCTGCTCAGTTTAATGCAAAATGCTTATTTTCTAAAATTACCATATTGGACAATGTCATTCGTACTGGTTCAATTATCCATCTGGGCAACACACCACACTGTACCAATAAAATCCCTGGGCACGACTCCTAATTCTACATTAACCTACATCTGTAACATATTTAAGTTCGATCTGAATAAGAGCGCCTGGTAAATGTCAAAAAATATATATTTTGTTTTCCTCTATAGGTTAAACTCAGCTTATAGAAAACAGGCACTATGTGCAATATGTAGTATGTTCTCAATAATTGCAAGTTAGTCACTTATTTTTACTTACATTTAGAATGTGTTATTGGACCAGGAGTGTTGAAACTTCTTCAAATGACTGTACATACAGGATATTAATAGTACTGAAATATATTCTTTTTATTACATATAAACTCAGAAGACACATGTAGGTTCACTGGATGTTTAGGATGGTAAATAAAATGGCTACATTTGTGTTTCACTCTAAAGTCTTAACAGTCTAAAGGAGTTTATTTACAATAACAATAGAAATATTGGTGGAATTACCCTTTAAGTACCCTTTAAGTGGTGACTTAAAGTAACCACCCAAATAAAAACTTTCAGGTGACACTGTAATTTGAGGTACATTTGCTTATTGGGATAATTCAACTGCTGTTAGTGTTTTTGCGATGCTGCCGTGAGTCAGAAACAAAAGCAGTTGCTGACAGGTTTAAGCCTGGCGGTCAGCATATCCAATTAGCGCATTGAAAACCATTTTAATTCCTGTGCATGCTGTGTTAAGCTGTTTGAATGATGAGCTTACATTTTAATGCCTCACCGCCATCAAAAAGGCACATCACAGAGAGGTCTTACTTGATACACAACTTGATACACAATCAACACAATAAATAATAATTGTGCAATGATTGTAGGTGATGTCCACATTTCATTCACACAGAAATTACCTGCGATCAAGAAAATTCAGTGCAGCACCTTTTTTTTTTTTACTGCATTTCATTCCATTGTTAATACTGATACTGAGGCCCTCACTTAAGTTAAAGGATGACTGGGCTCATTCATTCTTAGCTCCAAGTCTTCAGGACAGTCTTCCTATCAAGATCAGAGGCATACTTTCCTTAGAACTTGTCAGGTCAAAGCTTATTTTTGTATTTTTTAGTTTTAGAGGTCTATTTGTGATATTATAGGTGTTATGTTCTTTTGTGCTGATTTTCTTTCCATTTTTTGTCTGTTCTTTGCTTGTAACCCTTTGTAAGACACTAGCTTTGTTTTAAATCTTAAAGAAATGAACATTACTTTACAGACAAGGTTGAGCTGCATGGGAATACTTAAGAAAATCCTTTTGTCCTGTACTGTTCTGTAATGAGCACAACATTTGCAATGATATATGGTCTTGTGAAGAGCAATTCAAAAATATCTAATGAAAAGCCAGAGGCTACCTGGGACTTTTTTAAAAATGGGGATGAAGAATAGCTGGAAGTATGGAGACACATTTCAGAGTTTGACACGTTTAATGCTCCTGACCGATTTATGGAGACCTTTAACAATTCATAGCGCTCATTTGCATGTGTGAGCACCATTCAGGGAGGTGGAATGGTGTCATTCCTAATACCAAGGAAATACTGGATGGTAATGATAAAAAAAAATCTCTATTACAATATTTTCCAAATATGTATTAATATAACAATATCAGGTGATATTTAAGTTAACATCAATGAAGTTAAAATCTTGTGCTACAAGTTGTGGGCATTTCACTCAAATCTGATAATTACATTTACCTAATACTTTTATTCAAAGGGGCTTCCATTCCTTAACTACAGGGCACAGTCTCCCTAAAGCAACTTGGGGTTAAGGGTCTTGCTCAGGAACCCAGTAGCGGTACGCTGAAGGTAGAATTCGAACCCATGATAATGTACTGTTCAAAAAATAATACCACCTCTCTATCCACCATGCATGTCAGGTGGACTCCACCAATGATAGAGACCATACTCCACATGGTGTCCACATCATTTCTGTACTATATTAAACTCAGACCAAGACCACAAATCCATAATAGGTGGGGCTTCATTTGTAAGTGATGAGGTCCCAGAACACAGAGCAGTGGTGGGTCAATGAGGTGGGGGGAGGGAGTCCCAAAACGAAATCAAAAGATCATGAAACAATAAACAAACAACAAATAAACCAAACCCACAAATTAAAATGAGCTCATATGTGACCCATTCCTAACCAATCTGCATTCGAACCAAGTGTGAAAGTTTGTATTACCCTAGACTAAACCCTGTTTTTTTTTCTCCTATGGAGAAAACACATCTCTACATTTAAATGTACAATTATTACTTATTTACTTTAAAATGTTAAAGTTTTATACAAAAATATAAAACGTGTGATATGTTTCATGTGAGCAGTATTAGATTAAGTATGCTTTCTGTAGGTCAATTTAACAGGTAAACTGACCAAGGGTATGCAAACCTTTGCACTCACCTGTAAGCACGTCACGGAAAAACAGACAGGGCTTATTCAAAGCTTGAATGGAACCAAGCAGAGCATTTAATGCCAACCAAATACAATAACAGCTAACAGTTAAGTGATTATGAAAGTGGCTCATTACAACAGAGAAAAATCACAAGCAAAGCTATACTAAATATTATTGATTCCTCATGAAAATTTTTTTCTTAGTTTCAAGTTGTTTTTCCAGTTCTGTGGCAGTACCTCATACCCAGTGTTGGGCACGTACCTTTAAAAAAGTAATTAGTTACAGTTACTAGTTACTTCTCACAAATAGTAACTAAGCTAGTAACTGAGTTACATCATTATAAAAGTAACTAATTACCAGGCAAAGTAACAATTGCGTTACTTAAAAAAAAAAATCTAATTTAATACAACTATAAAATAAATATAAAACTTTGTACACTAATCTACACTATTTTAATGTTGTTGTGGGACAACATGAGAGACAACTATCAAATTCAAATTCGACTGA
>JBBJLR010155434.1:0-14903 GCA_037577145.1 Brachypetersius gabonensis
ATACCCAGAACGCAACAACTCCAGCAGGTGCTTTGAGTACTGAATCGATGTTGTTTGGTTTCAGAGAATATCACATTGTAGTTGGATTCTCTGTGCTTCTGCAATAAAACCAAGTATGAAAGGTTTTCACATATAAGTCACCATGGGCAAGAGGCGAGTCTCTGAGGCGGTTTTCCTAATGAGTTTAGAACTGATTAGCCTGCTTATTACGGCCTTTAACTACACAAACTGTCATTTTGAAATAAAGCTCCCAGTCACTGATAAGCAGGCTATTTCCCTCAACAAATACAGGTTCATTCCTCCTCGTTTTAGATTTGTTGTTTTGCCTGCATGCAGCTTTTTACATTAACAATGAGCTACAAACACATGGTGTTGCATAAAAATATCTCTGAAAAGCTGCCCGTTTATTCCATTGTGCCTTGAAAACTGACAAAACCCTGTTTCATAAAATTTCACTCAAATGTATTTCATCAACTGCATCACACACAATTCACTTGTGCATTTGTAACTGAAAAGAAGGCCGACATACTCCGGAAAGTGGACATTCAAGGACTGAAGTCATGATATTCCAACACAGATGGAGAACAGGTGTAAACATTAAGCCCACTCTTCAAGGGCAAGGATGACTAAAGTGGTCAATTTATTTATAGAAGCCAATGTTCCCAGTGGCTATGCAGGTGTAAGCGTTATGAAAATGTCTCGAAGATTTATGTCAACCAATGGGTCCCTCTGCTCCTCGTCATTGACCGGGTCATTCTCTTCCATCCAATGACGAGCTTCACTGAATTTCTCCTTGAGGTTCCCATGACAACTCATTCCAAAGCCACAAAATTACTACACAACCGTAAACCTATCACAGCATGAACTAATCAACACTGCAACAACAGCAGAACGGTTCCCTCAAGCAATGTTCTCTAGATCCTCCAACACTCATCACGACCTCCAGATGACCGGCACATACCATCTCCATCAACATCCATCTGACAGAATCCATTTGACTTGAAAAAAGAGAAGCTGTGAACACCAGGCAAGTAATTAGACATCTGTAGTCTCCAAGGCCAAGGTACCAAATGAAGCTCATCATGAGTCAGCGGTTGGAGGTGAAGTTTTAAGTCCCGCAGCTGTGGTGAAAACGTTAATGTGGGCGAATAGTAGGAATAGAGCTCTGCCTTGGGCTACTTCCTTTAAAGGAGCTTTTCCATTGGAGTACAGGAACCGTGCTGTACTTAAACCGCTAAACTGCTGAATGCCGTAAACGTAAACGTACATAAACCGTACTGCAATGGTAAAGAAATTGCATCACATTTTTGATTTTCAAATGTATCTCAAAACTGTGTCCATGGAGTCAAACCAGTAGGTTTTTCTTTTATTTTTATACTCATGTGTGAGTTTTATATTTTTTCCCAGCATTCTTTATCCGTGTGATGAAAACCGAAGCCAGATAATTTGTTAGTGATGTCCTGGATCATCTTCGCGTCTCTCACAGTGTTAAAGATAAATTATTTGTTAGTCTCATAGGAAACTCCCGCTCAACTTCCGCTCAAACAGACAGTAGTTTTGGTACTTCATTGACTTCCCAGCAGTTAGTTTGTACCTCAATTGTTGTTTTTTTCTGCAGCCATATTCCACTTTGTGATGACATTCCGACCAATCAGAGAGCAGTGATCCAGTCAGCTTGGCCCTGCCATCAAGCAGCTCTGGCACAGCTTGCTTTATTTGTATAGGAGAAACATGTATTTGCGGTAGAGCACGGCTCCTTGTGCCAGTGGAAAAGCGCTATACATGACCTTAAACCTATCACAGCATGAACTAATCAACACTGCAATAATAGCAGAATTGTTCCTCGATCCAGGAGGACTCAAGCAATGTTCTCCAGATCCTCTAATACTCTTGACCTCCAGATGACCGGCACATACCATCTCCATCAACATCCATCTGACAAAACCCATTTGACTCAGGGGAAAAAAGAAAAACCCCATGCCAGTAATTAGACCTCTGAAGTCTCTAAGGGCCAGGTACAAAATGAAGCTCATCATGTACCCGTTACATGGGCTAGAGGTTAGAGGTCGTTTTTAAGCCTTGCTGCTGTGGTGAACATGTTGATAGGAAAGGAGCTCTGCCTTCGGCGACTGCCTCTAATTGCATTCTGGTTCAAGAGTGAAAATCATGTGAGTCCCTTTAAGAAGTCAGCCCTCCTCTCCCCATTCCTCCTTCATATGATCCAGCTTATAGGGCAAACACATTCTCATTACATTGGCTTTCATGGCACTGTATTTCTTAAAGAACACAAAAGTCCCACATTTGCTTTTTTTTATTTTAGAACTGCACCTACAAGTCTAAGTCATCCAAATCTTTATAGAGATGCAGTAGTGAATTTGGTTTAGGACACAGTATGACTGACTGGCATCTATAAACATGAATAAAACTCTATAGGTAACTATTTCAGACAACACCGGGGCTGGAAGGCTCCATCTTGAACCAGATTTCTCCAATATTAAGATGGTTGTCTTCATTATAGATCCATACTTCCACTCTTAAAGAACTTACAACCATACAGCCACTGAAAAAAAAGCAATAAGAGACCGCATCATTTTTTTTCCTGGTCATTGCTTTTGTAATTTGTGTCTGTGTAAAATGTGCATGTCGATACTGTTTCATAAACTTTATTCAAAATTCCAAACAACAATAAATAATTTATTTTACCCTGAAAACGTTAAACTACACAACATTCTTATTATTTTACGACCGCAACAATTAAAACAGTTATGTTAAGAACAGAGTGTTCATACACAGTTCATACTGTAATAAAAAAATAATAACCTGTGCATTTCTCTCTCTCACTCTCACACACACACACAAACACACACACACACACACACACACACACACACACACACACACACACACACACACACACACACCAATACGTATTAACGCTGCAGTGTGTCATGTGGATAAAGAGGTTCAGTGCACCGGTGGGCAAGCAATTTTGGGGGTTTTTTTTCTACCAGGAGTTAGTTATTTTAATTTTGTTTCGCTTTTTACCATGGCAGCTAAGATTTAGGCAACAGAGAAATGGTTCCAGCAAAAACACTGTGTTTCAATTTGCTGTCAAACTTCAGTACATGTGAGTCTGTCAGTACTCAAGACTGAACAGGAGTCACACTGGCACACAGGGATAAAACAGTACTTTCTTTCCAAATTCTAATTTAATGTTCAGTTAGGTCATCCAGTGTGCATACAAACACAAAAAAAATTTGTTAAAGTTAGAGCAGATTTGATCTCGATGGGGAACGGATTTTACCATAAAGACTAAAAGCCATTTCACCCCATTTAGTTTCAGATTTGGATTCCGCTAGCTGACCAGCTCCTAGCAATCTAAGAGACCTACTAGTCTGATATTCATCAAACATTTCAGAATTATATTTAGTGCCCAAACGACTTAGTGGCTTATTAACACTGAGAAATACTTCAAACTGTATTCTGTATCTAACTGGAATAATATACTCTTTTTTGTTAGAATTCTAGCAGCAGCATTTTGAATTCAAAAGAAGACATTTGCATTAAACAAAGCTTTAAGGCAGTGGAGATCCACCTTTTTGTAAAGTCTAGTTACATCAACAGTACGTTAGATGAAGGGTATAACTGAACTTGGCAGGAAAGTAGTTTTAATGAGTCAAATGAGGTCATTTGCAATATTGTCATTTTTTTCAGGGTACTGATCATAGCTCTTTTATTCCTACTTGAATACAAATACAGCCTAATTTTTTGTGTACAATTTATGTTTAATTAATTCTGCAAAATGCGAAACTATGCAGAAAAATATCATCTTGTTATTCGCTCTTCCAGGAAAGTAAACTGTTAAACCATAGCAAAGTGATGAGCTTTCCCTGATTGAGATTCTGAGCTACATGCCAGCAAGTCGCAGGTCCTTAAAAAAGGTTGTAGGTTCATGAATTATTGACATGGTCTGTTTTAACTGGCCCATGCACCATACAGAGGAAAACAAGAAATGAAAAAAAGCAATTAATATTAAAAAGAGATCACACAGGGGATGATTTGAATGGGAAGCACTGAAGCGAGGTTCAACTGGAAGCTCCAAAAATGTCCAACAGTAAAGCAGCAAGAGTGTGATAACAGTAATGGGCAAACCTGTCCTGATGCATATAGATTATCCAAAGTCAACACTGAATTTATAAAAGTACAGCCCAGAAGGTTTTACATGCACATGTAATTCATTATTTACCGGCCACAGACGAAAGGCTGTGTAGGCAAAACAAAAAGCTTGACCGTGTTTGCGAGAAGCTTCAACACACTCTGTAATCCTATAACTGTTAAAAACTCTACTGACGTTATAATAGGGCTGGGCAACACGGTCACCAAATATCTGCACGTCTATTGCACTTGTAATCACTTTTTACTGATTCTCATCGTATTCTTTTATTCTCTCTCTCTCCCTCTCCCCCTCCCCCTCCATCCACACACACTCACAGTGCTGTAAAAAAGTGTTGAGCCACACCTCATTTCCTCAATATTTTTGCATCCACAGATCCACACTTTCGTGTATTTAACCCAGGTCTTGAGGAACCGTTCTCCAGGCATCCTGAAGGCCTTTCAAAGACTCTCATTTGGAGTCCAGTCCCTGAACCTGACCAGGAATGTTTTTTTGTTTTTTAAGACACACAGTGACCTACGTATGCATTATTCAAACAGAACAAATACAATCTAACTGAAGTCCTGAACCAGTGAATCAGGCGATGATGGTGGTGCTGAATGCTGAGTGGTTTGAACTCCTTTATCTAGGCTCCTTTTATCTTTAGGTACTTTGCAGCCTGTCACAGTAAAACATTTTTTCCCCATTTCTTGCATTTAATCTACTCAATATGTCGAAGATGAGATTTTGTCAGCCAAGAAATAGTAATTTTACACCAACAAGCTGATTCAAAGCAACATATAAAAAATGAGGGATGACCCAAGACTTTGGTACAGTACAGTACATGTTTATATATGTGCACGTATTTGCAGAACAGCAGTCTAGGAACACACTATCACGCTGAGCAAACCCCACGCACTAGAATCTCCCAGGAGAACTCTGACTGGAGACTGGGCTTCTGCGGTTCTTTTCATCTGCAGGTTGAGGTTAATGGAAATATGATCTTCATCTCTGTCTATGAAGGCATTTCAGTGGCTCATCTGTGCAAATATCCGATCGATTCACTGAGTGCCGTCCTTCCTCTTTTCTCTTTGATGGAGGAAAGCCTCCGGAGCCCCGTAAGCTTTAAAACCGCTGAGCTCACCATACAACACAGCACGCCTCGGGACTGCCCACTAATAACTACATGACAGTCTACTCCCATGAGGCTTGAGGAGAAGTTTTATGTGATGTCTGATGTCAAGCATGGGGTCGTTGTAGATCATACATTTTCTTCCAGAAACGACCAGAACACAAGACGACACCATGTTGGTAAATGTATTTTTGCCGCATGTGCATCCACACTGCTGCACCCCCCCATCTGGCAGCCTTCCAAGCAATCTCATTCATTTCTACTGCAGTCTTGAGAACATTTGAAGGTAATGACTCACTTCTCATTAGACTATTCTGGTATAGAGGTTTTCAAACACACCTTTTGTTTATTTCCTTAAATCGAATAAGATGGTATCCATAAAGAATACAGGTAAAATCATTAAAATATACTTCTGTTCAGCGTAGACAGATCAGTAAATAGAGGTTTACGCAATCGAAAAAGTTATGTAAACAATTTGTCAATGCAATTCCATTAAAAGGTTCATATTCCACATTTTATTTCTTTTCTAGAGGTTTGCACGTTTATGTGGTTTTCTATTGCAAAAAAGCCCACTTTCCAACTACTCGTCATCTCTTAATAGTCTTAAAAGAAACACACCATCATCATGAATGCTTGGGGTTAAATACTGTGAGCCCAGTGGATGCATATGTAAAGATTTGTTGTTGATTTTTATTATATTGAAAAAGCATTATGTTCTCCATAATTAAGTTTTGTAGATTTCCATCCACACAGGGTGATGAACAGTATTTATAGAAAGTTTAAGTTCCTTTAGTAATTCAGCGGTGCTCCATTTTGTGGGCTCTTTCATACTGCTTGAAACACTGCTCACCAACCCAGACCCTGAAAACCTGAGGGAGGATTTCTGCAGGTTTTGTGTTAAATTTGAAACCTTTTAAGACCATTATTAATTTAATTTAAGACCTATTTCAAGTCCACACTAATAAAAAGTAGGAAGGACATAAAAGAAAATAGGAGCTCTATAATTTCCTGCAAAACGAATGAATCTTATCCATACAGACTAATGTAAAATCAAATAAAACCAGACAAAATGCTACGTTGCGTCGCAAACCGGCCAGCTTAGTGCATGCCGGTAAATTCCGAGGGGGCTGTAAAGTTTATATCAGCTATTAGTTCCACCCTGGTCTTGTTTGCAGTTATTATAGTGAGCTACATCTAGACCACTAAAAGAAAGAACTACAACACAGAACCATCACACACTGTGCCTTCTAAGAATTTCGTCCCGCCAAACATTTGTAGCAAAAAAACAAACTGCAAAAAAAAAAAAATGCACCAGATGTAGCATCACATAATTTAATTCATCATAATTTAAGATATCAACATAAGCTATTTAAGACCTAGTATTCAAGATCTAAAATCTGTTTAAAATCCCATAAAAATCCTTTTTTAAAGGCCTTAAAGATCTTTTCAGAAACACTGCTGTGAAGTCTAGCTCTAACACATCTTTAGTTAAGGAACTTCATCAGAAGAAGACTGCCTGGAGAGTTGCGTTAAGGGGGCGGGGCCACACGTTTTTGAGCGGGTTGGAGCTAAAATGGCAGGGATGCCAGGAGCAGGTTTGTGGCCCCTGTTCTAGACTGTGTGTAGGTAGAACCTTACCTGTGAATCTGCCCATTTTTGTGCAAGTACTCGAGTCCCTGTAGAACCTCTTTCAGGATGGTAGCTATACTGGCCTCATCCAGGACTCCAGTCTTATGCTCTCCTCTTGAGATGATGTGTTTGATGACATCCAACACAGACCCTGGGAGAAAAAGACAAAAGAACATGATATACAGG
The DNA here is from genome assembly GCA_037577145.1 of Brachypetersius gabonensis. Taxonomy (NCBI): domain Eukaryota; kingdom Metazoa; phylum Chordata; class Actinopteri; order Characiformes; family Alestidae; genus Brachypetersius; species Brachypetersius gabonensis. The sequence goes on from JBBJLR010155434.1 coordinate 7,101, forward strand.
AGAAGTCCTTTGGAATATATTCTATATTCTAATGTTGCCCTAGATATTGTCCATAGTGTAAGAATATTTTCTATAATGCACCTTATATAATGTATAGTGTCAAACAACATTGATTTTATAGGTAAAGATCAATAAAACTTAACTTCACTGAACGTTAATTCTTTTTACAAAATTCTTTTTACAAAATAGCCACAGATACAAAAACTACACCAACATTCTATAATATTCAATGCTAAAACACATAATACTCGATGCTAAAACAAGTTTTTCTACCAAAATTTCACCAAATTGATTCACTGGACAGGAGACGTAGATTCATTTAAATGGTCTATAATTTTTTTTATTATTTTTTTTTATATATTTTTTTTTATTATTATTTTATAAAAAAAAATAAATAAATTAAAAAAAAATGGTCTATAATTTACATAATCTTGAGGAGACATTCATTTGACATCAAACTCTAATTAAAAAAAAAAGGAAACGTAAATATCAGACAATGCGTTACATTTGGAACATATGATGAAACTGAATTTATGAATTCATTAAAAAACTACACACAAATGCTGTAAGTAGCGTGGTGGGCTCCTCTGTAGAGGAACTGTAACTTGTCAAAATCTAATTTACAGCTTTCAATTTAAAACAGCTGGCAAACACTGAGTCTCTTCATTTAACAATGAACACAAAAGAACTTTCATTGCCATTAACTGTTTTACCCTTAGAGCTCCAGAACATGAAAAACCAAACAAACCCCAAGAATATCTTGGTTAGTTGACTACATTTGGAGTAATGGAAAAATCTAATTTTGTTTTTTGTTTTATAGAGAATAAACTCTTTCAACATCCATTTCAGAGCTCACTCACTCAATAAAATCCCAAACAGAGTGCACCAGACAGCTTTATGTGTCGGTAACCTTGATATCAACCCTGTAATGGACTCCAGTACCCGAGGGTCAGTGCAATGTACAACATACACAAGTTATATGGCTGCTGTCCAAGAAACACTGTCTCTACAAAACCATCCTCTAATTAGGTCAAGCAAAACAAGACATTGACTGCTATTCTCTTTCCCTTCACGAAGGTTTTTCAGCAGAAATGGAAACGCTTGGAGGTAAGAAACACAGTTTATCCCGTATTTTTCCCCATGACATTTCTACCTGAGCGGAAGCCAAAGAAGATAACTGTACTATCAGCGTGTTTGGGGGGGGGGCAAGACCCTTTTGGCTGAGGCTGGTCCAAGAAACTCTGTGCGCTGATTCTTTAAACTAGAAACTGGCATTTTTTTTTTTACTGTTTTTAAACAAACAGTATTAAAATGTCCCAAAGTGGGACGTTATTTTTGTACATCTTAGCTTTTAAATATATATGTGTACACACATACAGACACACACACATCCATAAACACAAACAAATAGTGTTACACCACTACTCTTTACTTTAAATCTGGATACGTCAGCATGACAAACATCGGCCTTTTGTCCAAAACACGAGAAAAATACTGATATTCGATACCCTTATTGATACCAAAGGTTGATGATAAACTGGTCTTTCTTTCCTCTTGTCTTCAGTCAGTTTTCAGTCAGCTAGTTGACTTGAGTATAAAGTTGATGTAAAATAAAAATCAATCATTTTATAGCAATAAAACAATCCTAGAGAGGCCATGCAGTTCTTCAAAATTCCCTTATTCCATCTCCACTCAGAAGTCAAGAAGAGGCTCGTCCAGTCTAATGTAAGGCTTGTGTTCACACTAGCTGTGCGGACAAAGCGGCACGAGAGAAAAGGCCTTAATGACCAAATTCTTTATTTTTATGAACACAATTTTAATGAGCACCGAGTCGCCCAAACTCATGCACTGAGGTGTGATCATGTTTTATGGTAACTGCCTTAAAAGTTAGCTCAGCCCTCACTTTTCGAATCTCAAGCACAGGACATGCATTAATCAGGACGACAGTTTAATGAGACGTCCCCTTAAATGTCTCACTGCAACTGAAAAATGGGAGCCACTACCAACCTCTGTATGGGTCAGCATGACGTTTTAGCACAAACTGACTAGGTCCTCATGGGAAAGCGCCTCAATAGTGATTCAAGACATAGCCCATGTGAGTAAAAAGAGCATGGAAACAGTGCTGATACTGTGAGTATTGCACCATTTTCAATTTTCCTATATCAATATCAGTTGATATCAATATACCTACACATTTTACAACACCAGTCTGGATATTTCCTAGTTTCTATGCATTGCACGTACTATATGTTGTTTATTTATAGTATCAAACCATTCATGCCTTATTTAAGAGCAAGAAAGGATACCTCAGGTGCATTTTAGTCCTACATGTTAAAAATAACATAAGTGCACCCTTAATGCTACACTATTTTTATAGGTTGACTGTGTATTTAGATCTAAATGCTGCTACACATATAAAGCACACAATAACATTGCAGTGTTCTGTTTGTTCTAAACTTGACCGTTGATGCAATACTTGGACACTGCAATTTTTCGGATGAAAAAAATAACCTTGTACTAAACTGCACTTTTTTTTTCTTGTAGTTTAGAATATATATATTTATTTATTACTTTTCACTTTGAAAGTTTATTTTCCGCTTTAACTGCACAGGATTACAGTTCAATTACATTTACAAACCGAAGCTACTGAAGATGTACCAAACGAGGGCACCATTTACATTTCACTTTGGATAATTTAGTAGACGCTTATATCCAAAGTGATTTCCATTCCCTACCTACAGGGGACAGTCCCCCAGGAGCAACTTGTGGTTAAGGGTCTTGCTCAGGGACCCAGTAGTGGTGCTGAAGGTAGGATTCAAATCCATGACCTCTTGTTCCAGAGACAGGTATCCTACCCACTAGGTCTCCACCACACTAGTGACCGTGTTTGTACCCCGAAAGGTTCTGGTTTTCAAGCACACCTTATTAACAAGCACAAGGATGAGTTCAGATATCCAGAACAGCCACCTCCGTCCTTACATCACTTCGAGGGAAGAATCCTCCTAAGCTGATTCCAGGCAGGCCTCAGCAGAACAAAAGAAGCTCTGTGCTGACAAAAGCAGCAGCACATGTAATTTCCATCTTTGAGAAATGTGAGGGAAACAGCCTTGCTCTTCCTTTATCCCTCAGGAACAATTTGCCTGGCGGCTGTGGAGACACATTCACAGCCCTGGAGTAAAATTCTCGGAACTGGAAATCCGAGAAAGGAGAAGCCAGCGCAGATCTCAATAACCATCTGAAGTTAAAAATTCGCTGGAATGGCAGCATGGGGGTTTCGGCGCAGGGAGACGAGGCCCTTGGAGGTCCCGAGACGTGCCGCTGCTCAAATGGGCAGCGTGCCTATTCAATTTATCTCAGTGTGGCCAGGGCATGAAGCCAGGCCAGCGCCGCGAGGAGCTTTATTGGCACACCGCTTCAGGATGCTCTCCATCTCCTGCCCGCTCGATAACAGATTCATTTCAGAGTGCAGGGGGGTCACGGAGGCTTTCTCAGGATTGAGTGGCGCTAAACCATCCACATACAGTAGCAAGATATGAGGATTAAAAGGTCAAAATGACGGTCTTTGCCACTTTACTTTCTCTAAACCGATCACACACCTTCAGTCCATCACCATTTTCTTTCGCCCCCAATCTCGCTGATGACTCACTGAATGGCTCTGGATTCACAGGGTCATAATCCCACTGAAGAGGAAAGTATTTCTGGGGTAGAATAATAGATCTGTCCATGCAGCACCCATAATCGCTACCCAGTTATTTTATAGGTTGGACAAGTATTACAGAAAGACTGCAAAAATCCCATTCAAACAAATCCAAATGTTTAGAGAAATCGGTCTCCCTCCATTAGTCTCAATGAGCAGCTTCATATTGCTGAGCTGGAGACAATAACTTGTGCTTTCTCCATAATTTGGTATATATACAGAAATTTGAAGGAAAAACATGTCGGCAGATCCCTTCGAGTAACTTCACTTACACAGTTCATAACACTTTACTTTTTATGCAATACATTTGTTTTTGTAAATGCTCTCATTAAATGGTGCATAAATAAATAGCTCCTATATCTACAACAGCTCCCCTTTGTGGAGAATGTTTAGACTGCTGAACACAGCTTTATAATGACCTGCATTTTCCCTTTCATCTTTCAAACTATGTATACTTTAATAAATTTTAATATATGTTTTACATAATCAATTTAAATCAAGTAATCATGACAGCCAGTGCATAGTGAACAGTGATGGAAAAAGACCTTTAAAACAGCTCATATATCAAGCAGTAATTTTTCCATTTTTTAACTGTAGTAATTTTTCAAGATCCAGTCCTACACATATTGAAGTCATTTGCAATAGCCAGCAATCCAATAAACGGTGAGATGATTTGCATATGCAAAACCCCTCAGAAGCCCCATGTAAAACCAACCAAAATGACGTAAAGGCCTGCTGTCCAATATGTGTTTAACTGTGCTCCTTTAAAATAGTGGCATTAAGCAGCAATACAGACCAGATATTTTAAATACACACAATAGACCCAGAAAACAGCGAATGTGTGAGAGAGAGCCAAAGACAGAAGAGCGTGTTAAAAATCATAAACCGACAGCCAGGAATCCTGTCTAATCTGGACTGCTGTGTGTATGTAAAGCCCCCCGCTGAGACAGACTCAAGCTCTGCCCGATTCAAAGCGTTCAAGTTTACAATTAGAGACAAGCTTGATTCTACTCCAGGTTCCTCCTGGAAGCGGCTGGAATGAGACGTGGAGCTGGAATGAAAGCCATAGAGCAATTCCCTCGTTTCCACGGCAGGCAAAGGCTCTTTGTCCGCAGGCCGCTGGAACTGCCATGGCTGGTTTCCTGTAGGCCGTGGGCTGGCATGGCAGGCTGAGCTCACACATGCCCACTGGGTCAAAGAGCAGAGAAGCCTGCCAGGCCAACGGCTGGGGACGAATCAGTGTTTCAGCGAAGGAGAGAAGGTCAAGGGGGGGCCAGGAAAACATAGGAAGCATCTGCTGTAGCACAGTAGGTTAAGATCATGGGAAAGCGGCCAAGCAAATTTATGATCCCCCCCTTAAAAGCCCCAGCCAAGCTAAAGTTTACATTACGGCCTATAGTTAACTCGGTACAGAACTGTGATCCCACAGCAGTTAGCAATTACTGGATATGCCAGTATTTATACACAAAACATTTGTATGGTACTACTTAAAAATACCTATTTAAAACGGTTTTAAAGTAGTTAATAAGTTATTAATTCATAAACACCATAAAATCATAAATAAGCAGTTCTAACAAACAGTGCATGGTAGCTTGTCAAATTTTCTCAGTAAACACTACAGGCATTAGCTTCATCCAATTCATATTCAGATATATCATCTAATCCTTTATCCTTATTACCAAGTGTATCTTTTACTATGTGCATTTATTAATGATTAACAAGTGGTACCTATTTGTCCTTTCAAAGGGCTCCTGGTGGCCATTCAGCAATGGTACGGAAATTGACTTCATTTATTTTTTATTTAATCAAATCCTTATTTAATTAACAGAATTAAATAAGGATCAGAAAAACTTCCAGACATCATCATAACAATAATAATGAATTAGAAAAGGTGTGAGAATTAGAGACCTATCTTTATGAAATAAAATAAATTTAAAAAAAAAAAACAGTAATCCCAATCCTTGACCCCATTTAACTGTTTTCTGAACGGTTCTCCAAATAAGAGAACTGTGTTACTGGACAAGTCAATACTATAATCATTATAAATTAATTATATCACTCCAATATCCACAAAACTAAATCTTTAGCTTCAAATCGAAGAATGACAGTCCACAGTAAATACACTATAGCTGTATAGCAACTACATTTGTGTAACACTGTATGTAAAATGTGTGCAACATTTACATACACTACAAACAATGCAGTCTGACAATACTACATATTACCAGCTCAACTGTGTTGAACCAGATGGGGGGAAATGGGTAGTACAATCAACTTAACAAACAAAAGTGAGTTTTTTTGATTAACCCAGCCAGTTGTCCCTGGTCCTATTAAACAAAAGGCATTATATTTATTCCATAATCAAAATACAGTGTGCACCAAAGAGCAGGAAAACCTCCTCCTCCCACCACTCCTATTATAGAGTGAAAACACCCGACTATCTTAGATCCTTGAACTAAGGGAATAAGGTGGTGTGAGTCATAACACATTATTATTTCCTATTCAAGATTTCAAAAGTTTGTCATAGCAGCCCAACTTAGTTCAAACTTAGTTCAATTTACTTTTTATGTATGCTGATAAAAAGGCACATTAACTTCCATTATATGTCCTTAGTTTATAAACCAGCCTTGGGGCCAATCTAGTAACAAAACAAAGGCTGTATAGTGTGTTTACCAACTCACAGCTTGACCTAAAAAAAACCATTCAGCCACATGATTCAAATTTGCTCAGGAGGAAGTCAACAGAACGGCTTTGCTTGTAAATCGAGATCAGGAGATAAGAGTTTCAGTAAGATATGGTTTTCAGCACAGAGCCTACTAACATACATTAAGAAGCAGAAATATCACACAAGGCTTGCAAGAGTACTTTGTTCCTACTAATTGAAGCCCAGGGTTTGGACTATAATTATACGCAGGCCAGAACACCTGGCAGGTTTTGGAAACAAAGTCGGGTGGGATTGTTTTGGACAAGCCTGAATACATGCCGGCATTTGAAACAGGCCCACATCATACACAGATTGGCATCTGATGACATACATGCGTGTAATAGTCATGTATGTTATAGTAACAATGTGTAAACTAGGGGCTAAATTTGCTAAAATGTACCAAACCAGAATATGCAGGAAACAAAAACAAACGTAGAAAATGATATGAGCATGGTTTTACTAGGACAGTTTATCTGATTATTATTTGCCATATGAATTAAGAGTGTAACAATGCATCAGAATTTCATGATATCATGATTAAAAAAAAAGAATTTCATGATATCCCAAAGCAAAAATGCTTTAAATCTATTCATTTTAAATAAAACTCCCATAAAAGGTGAATTCAAGTGCATTTTTATATTCTGAACAAAGTGCAAGAACAAAGTGCATTCAAAAAACTGTTGAAAGATATAACATTCTTTGTAGGCCTTTAACAAAATACTGTATTAAAACAAAGACCGGCAGCCCAAATATTAACCGTAATCACTGGAAAACTTTCTTGCCTTTTCAAAAACGTCCGCCACAGACGGAGTGGGTGTGCTCGAAGTGTCTTGCCTCTTCTGTGATTCCTACTCTGCATGCCGATCGGGATGTTTTGATTTTATATGATAAATTAATCCCAACGTTGAGAAAGTCTTTGTGGATGCAACCCCACTATGAATTTTGGCATTGCACGCTTTGCAAGCAGCTTTTCCATGTGTCTTTCTTAAACTTGAATCCAATCAGGCGCATGCAGGTTGCAGTTGTTGCTTGCGTAAGCAATATTTAGGTCACCTAAAAAAAAAATAATAATCCAGTGGCTGAATAGTTGGTGCCTACCCATCTCTACCTTTTATGTTAAAAATTAATGAAGACCTCGATTCAGCAGAGCATCCAGTAACTCACCTGAAGCTGCGATTGGTCACCCTGTCAAAAACACAGATTCATTTGGATCATTTGCATATTGCAGTCTTTTGCAGTATCAGCATTGCCGAAGAGGACATCATTATAACAATTAACGGATGATATATTGTGCCACTTTTAGTGTACAGTCGTGGCCAAAAGTTTTCTTTGCCATGAAAATTAACTTAATCCCAAAAAAAACTTTCCACTGCATTTCATTGCTGTCATTAAAGGACCTGCT
>JBBJLR010155444.1:0-14902 GCA_037577145.1 Brachypetersius gabonensis
AGTTTACTGTATTAATGTAGTTTACTGTGTTAATGTAGTTTACTGTGTTAATGTAGTTTACTGTGTTAATGTAGTTTGTGTTTGTTGTAATGTGAGTGTAACACTAACTGAACACCACTGTCCAGCAGGAAACAGCTTTTAAGCAGCATTTTCTCTAAGACTTTTGCACAGTATTGTAAATATATGTACTGTATATATAATTTGGAACTTTTGGCACTCTCCCTCTCTCTCTCCCTCTCTCTCCCTCTCTCACTCTCTCTCTCTCTCTCTCTATATATATGTATATATATAATGTTGTGTCTTGTTTTGACATATCTTTTATCTTTTATGCAGGTGTTGCTGTCTTTTTATATGGATGTATGGATACAGCAGATACTCCAAGTGCAGATTCCCACAATAAAGTGAATCTTAAACTTTGTAATGTAACACTCACTGCATCATTTTGCACTAGAAATTCTATTAGTACTGTATATATTACCTTTTCCATACTTGTAAATACTAAACACTCTTTAAAAATGTTTTCTAAATATATATTGCTATATATATATTAGTGGTGGGCTGTTATCGACGTTAACAAGGATGGCCTGAGCAAACCTCCCACCCCCACTCCCACCCCAACACACACACACACAGGAAATGGAGCATCCCGGACTCAGATAGCAACAGAGCTGTTTGCCCTCGCTATCAGTAGTATACTATGTGAAGCATCATCAGGCCAGATTAGTGGTGCTGTAGGCGCCTCTATCTAAATAAAGACTTGGTAAGGATTGCAGACATCACAGGCTGTATTTAGTCCCCTAACCCATGGAAACAACTTTTTTAATGGACATTTTTCTTTTCTTCGATCAACTGAAACAACCGTATATCCACATCTCATTCCTCCCTTTATTGCTTAGATACAGGCAAACATGCAGCACACAAAGCTCTCATTTGCCCACCATAGTCACCCAAATACACACTAAAATCCCCCCAACAATACACACACGGCTCAGTCCACACAGCACCTTGGCTCCATATGCCAAAAAGGAACTGCCCCACATCCTTTATCTGTATTTATTTAATAAAGGCTCAGTACAGCATTCCTTTCGATATGACCTCACATTTCAGTAATCAGAACCATGCACCATGAGCCCCTCGTGCTGGAGGGAGTAAAAGCACTCCTGCACTCCCTCACAGTGCTCTGAAGGCTAATCCACTCACACACACGACTCCCCGGGTCTGTCCGGGGTGCGTTCGCACGGAAACTGCGCTGCGGGGAGTCGGAAAAAAGAGAGAGCACTACTGATAAGTGCTAATATTAGCTAGCATATCATGCCTCTGACCATTCCACCCCATGAAATGGTCAGTGGAGGCAGGAGAAAAAGATAAAGAGTGGCTCACAACCATTCTGGCTCCACACGGAGAAGGAGATTGGCCTGTAATTGCACCCACGGCCAGTACTGGTTCGGAGATATTGTGTGGAAAGCTACCAATGTGTGCCCTTTAGAATGCTGTCTTATTTCATGCTGTTGCATGACTAAACGTAGAGGGGCCAAACTGTTTCACAAGACACGTCCTACACTCAGCCGTTAATGATTCTAAGCAGCCATGTCGCTGAATCAATACCGATGCGCTCTTTCCCAATCTGGGAAAAGTACTACGAGGCGACATTTAAAGCAGGGTCAAAAAACCGACCTCGCCGTTGAGTCACAGATCCTATTTTCTCACTTACAGATTTGTCAGCCGAAGCCTGCGCAGCTCCTTGGCCTGAATTACATCACTGTGATGTCACCATGCAATCATCTGGCACTGAGTCACCCACTTGGGTGCTGTCTGCTGGCTGCTTATGGGCTGCATAGCAGCGGAGACCTGCTTTTTGTTAAAGTCACTCAAGTAACCTAGTGACCACCCAAGCTAGGGATGAATACTGGGTAGGGCTGTAACGATATGCGGTAAGAAAACAAAATTGCGGCACTCAGATCCACAAATCTGTGTTGCGGTGTGAGCAGGCAGAATCGCGACACGCACCTTCAAACTCCCAGAGTTCTCCTTCCCTTCCAGAGCCAATGCTAACACATCTGTTAGCTCTCACCACTAGGGGGCGACCCAAGGGCTTTTTTACGTGGTGTAATTTCGCATCAATTTCAGGCAGTAACCTGAATAGTAGAGGTCGTTACGATTCCAAAATCCACAAGGACGGCCTGGGGAGGCGCTCGTGTCCAAGCTGAATTTCTTAGAATGAAAGTAAAAGGAAATGATGACACTTTGCCTTATAAGTGTCTATAAGCTGGCTGGTTGTGATAAAACTTTGAGCAGTTTGTTTGTAAGAGTTTTGTTGTGTTTTGTTGTTGTGTTGTGTTTTTGTGCAATTTTGGCCAGCTGGGCAGAACATGGACAATGGTGAACCGGTAGCTGAAGAATCAGTTCTGCTGCGATTCCAGCCTGTGGCGATTTCTTGGGGTCTTCTGTAGAGATTAATTAAAAAAAGAAGCGGCGTGGAGGAGTTTATAGATTAATAATTCTGATGTAAACATGAGGATGACTCGAAACAAAAGGCGGCTCGATTAGTACTGCTTGCACTAAGCAGTATCATCCACCCCCCACACCAAACCCCGCCCCCCAAAAGGATAGCTCACAAACAAAAGAATCGTGATACACACCGAATTGTGGGTCAAAAATCGTGATACAAACCGAATCATTGTTTGGTGTATCGCTACAGCTCTAATACTGTGGGTCCTCTGGTTCCATTCCAACGACTGGCATGTAACTCGAATTTTGGTGTAAGTGGAAACACAACCAAGCCTCAGTTACTTATCAATCCTAGCACAGTAAAATAATAATCTAGAACATAAACAACTAAGCCACAAAAAAATTGACAAAAAAGTGACAAAACTGACAAAAAAGTGTGTAAAATCAGTTTTATCAGTCCAGAATGGTGTGGGGAAGCGTACTCTCTCACTAATATGCCACGTTACATGCAACCAAACTAGTTCTGGGAGTGAACATCGTATGTGGAGACTGTCCTAACCCTGTGTGCCATAAGAACCCATCAGTCCAGCAAAACAGGCGGATTATCCGTTAAACTGAATGTGTGGGTGTAGATCTGTGTGTATTATCAACAAGGACCAATCTGTCGAATACTTTATTAGCTATGATTCTGCATTCCTGGTCATTTCTTAACTAGTCAGTGCATGTTATGTTAAGCATTATATTCCAAAAAAACACTGAACTCAACCAGACATCCCAGTCTGTTTCACCGTTTATGCTCTTAGTTTCACAAACACATGCAGCCGGCCGCTGGAGAACAAGCAGGAGTGGAGGGACTTCCTCTACCAGTTTCTCCACAGCCATTAACCCAGCATGACTCAGCTGGAGCCTCCCCAGGTCAGCACAGCTGAATGGGAAGGCTGGGTGTCTCTCTCACTGGCAGAGACTTCTAGAAACACTGGAACAGGATGAAGGACTCATGGGCTGTTCAGAGGCTACTCTTGTTTTCACACATGCCCTGAGCCATCACTGCTGTTCAACTAAACACAATCCACAGATGGATTTCTTGTAACGTCTGACTGAGGTTTTACTTCAGCTCTGCTTATTATTCGTGTTTGACAGGATCTGAATCCTGGTTGTACTGTTCGGTAACTTGCAAAATCGTAAAAAAATAAATCTATAGTTACAAATTAATATAAATACCATGATAAAATCGAAATTGTGATTTAACTGCAAAAAAATTTTATTTGATATTTTTGCCATATCGCCCACCCCTACTGAAAGGGCATGTTCCAATCAGACAAGCAGGGCAGCAAAACCTTAAAACTAAAGTTCAGCTCCACCATTTTGTTGAATTTCTCTGAAATGCACCTCTTCAGTGAAATTAAATTGCTGTCCAGGTCTGAGCTCTTCACAGAATTGGAGCAAGTGAATGGAACCAGACATCGGCAGCATGCCTCTAAAAGCTACCTCACTGAAAGTTATTACACTATATGAAATTGTTCATCTAATCAATAGACCATCATCTAACGCCTGAGGCATCGTTCTGAGATATGATTCTGGCCTGTTATATATGTTAGGATGGTTTGGATGATCTATGTAAAGCAGGAAAATAAAACTTTCAAAATTGTCCCTATTTTGCCATTGTCAGGCTCACTATGGAAAATAAAGACATTTTTTATCATAGATAAGATATTTTTCACTGCAGATATTGCAATCTGGTTCCCATTAACACCACTGTAAAAAAATCATACTGGGTGCACTGCTCTGCAGTTCACATAAACACAAATTAAATGTGTAGACAAGAAATAGTTTAACTACGAGAGGATTTCTCATTAACCCATGTATCAGATAAGAAGTTAAAATTTGACCTAAAGTTTGAATGACTGTGTCCCAAAGTTATCTGGCTTTTACTGGCCTGTTGATCAAAAAACGTTTCCTAGAACTTCTAAAATACAAGAAACAGTGCCCTAAAACTGACTACAAGCTAATGAGTAACACGCGAGCCCCGAGAGCGGCGTAGCGGGTCTCTCCGCAGACATCTGTTCCACTAAAAGTCGCAGGAGCACAGAAGTGTTGCTTCCACAGGGTGAACTGTGAGGCCTGGATGAGGTTTTCACTGATAATGAGTAAAAATAGCAGGCAAGGTACTACTGCACACTCTCCCAGTGCCCTTTTAAAACACAGTCTGGAGATCAGCTGCTCGCCTCTGCTCAGAAGAACAGTGATCAGACCACAGAAAGGAGGAAAGGGAAGCAGTGCTGTAACTTCTGCAATCTAAATCTTGATGAATGAGTTTAGAATCAGTTTTGCTCTTATCCTGCTGGCAGCTGTGTGTGTGTGTGTGTGTGTGTGTGTGTGTGTGTGTGTGTGTGTGTGTGTGTGTGTGTGTGTGTGTCTGTGTGAGGACTGGGTCTGGACTGTGTCTGGTGTGTGGAGGACTGGGTCTGGACTGGGTCTGGTGTGTGTGGTCCCAGTGTGTGGGGGACTGTGTCTGGTGTGTGGACCCAGTCCCTCTCAGAGCTCTGCGAGAGTGAGACGCCAGATTCGGGTATAAAGTTCCCTCCTGTTCCAAGTTACGATAAACATCGTTCTGCCATCAGATCTGTATTTTTTGGATTTGTGGAAAATCCAGTATGGTGGTCGGCCTAGCTCGAATTCCTTATTCCCCCCTCCTCCTATTTAAGCTTAAGGGGTCCCCCTTGTTCCATGTCTCCCATGTACCCCCCGCATTCCCTCACACACACACGCACACACGCACGCATGCATACGCGCGAGAAAACGCCGCGTGTCCGTGTACCTGGATGAACTGGATCGTGAGCGCCGACTTCCCGACGCCGCCGCCCCCGACCACCACTAGCCGATACTTCTCCTGCACGGAGCCGTCCTTCCAGCCAGCCATGGAGAACACACACACACACACACACACACACACACACACGGTCTCACACACTCACTCACACACACGGTCTCACACACAGGCACGCGCCGTGTGAACCTCCAGCGAGCGCGCAGCCGCTCCTCCGCGCGTGACAGGCCTCGAAACGCAGAGCACAGCGCCTGGAGGAGAAACGCAGCGAGTCTAGGAGTAATCCGTGGAGGAGAAGCTGCAGGAGATCTCTCAGAGCGCGTACAGCCTCAGGGCCGCCTCGCTCGGTCCGCCCTCCGCTCGACCAGCCGCGCCAAGATGGGGAACAGACACACTGCCTGGCTCGTCTGTTACAAATGGCCGACGCTAGAGGCCGTCCTCCGTCCCAGCAGCTCCTCAGATCCGGAGAGAACATCCACTGGAGATACTCATCTACGATCTCACGCAGGAGTGCTGTCCTGTTCGCCTGCTCGCTCCAGCTCTGAAATCTCCCAGTGGCGTCAGGACGCGGCTCTGAGAACCAACCCAGTAATGCAGCGCACTGGGAGTGGTTCTGTTACAACATCAATGTTACAAGCAGTTTTCTCCGAGATAAATAAAGATATTTGATTCTGATTACTGATTTATCCTCACGTACTAACGGGTTTTGATCAATATTTACTTAAAGAAACAAGTAATACTACTTAACTTACACTGACATGTGAGGAAAACCCGAAAAATCTCTGATTCTACTCTGAAAAATGTTACAAGTGTCTGAGGTGGAATTGTTAGCTGCAGCTCTGAAGTCCTCACAGCGGCTTCAGGATCTTCTGAGAATTAAACTCACTTCACTGGGAGTGGCTATTCTACGCCGGAATCAGAATCAGACAACTTTATTGCTTATGTTAACCCTGCAAAGACACAAACAAAACAAAATATAAAGTCTAAACACAACCAAAAATCTGTAGAGAAAAGTCTACAGACGCTGGGTATAAATACTACATATAACAGCTAATTTATGTTTTCATGTAAGGAACATTTTGGATAAAGAAATATACTTTTAGGAGCAAGTAATGCTTTGATTACAGTGAAATGCGATGAAAAACTCAACGTGACAAAGACAGAGACACATACACACAAAGAATACAAAATATAAAGTCTAAATCAATCGAATAAAAGAATCTGAGGATTAAAACTCATTATGAAATACACTAATATACACAAATGCTGGACATAAATACGATAAATAAGTAACTGACATGACGACTGATTTACATTTACTTAAGTAAAATTTTTGTTAAATCTTTTAGGAGCAAGCAATGCTTTAATTTAATTTCATTGTGAGAAAAAATGGCAAGTGTCTAAGGTAGTTTCATTTAAAGTGTGATGGATTTGTACATTTCTGACGAATCTGAGGGAAGGAGAACTTTTTGTTCCACTTTAGTCCTTCACATGTGGTTCCTAATTTCTTTTTTTGGGTTTTTTTTTTTTTGGTTCAGCACCTGGACTGCTTTCCTGTTGTTAACACCTTTCACTTTCGAGCTCAGAGGTTATTTTTTATTCATTTTAGACTGAAAAACTGTCGTCGTGTGCTGATGTGGTTCACTGCCACTGCAGTTTTATAACTTTATCAGTATTTAGACATTTGAAGACTTTTAAAACCAGATATTTATCTGGCTACTCCCTCCTGTTCCTACATGCATACTGTTTAATACAAAAACCTTATTTTATTTGAATATAAAGTAAAGTGGCCCCTTATAGTCATGCATGAATACACTATTTGAAATTCCTTTTCTGCATTTAACCCGTTCACCGAGTGAGGCAGGGGGCTGCCGCCAACGAGGGGCGCCGGAGAGCAGTGTGTGGGGACGGTACCTTGCTGGGTGATGACACTAATCGCATTGGGATTCGAACCCACAACCTTCTGGTGGCAGGGGCAACTCTCTAATCACTAGACCACCAGCTGCTGATAAAACAGCTGAACTTAAAACTCACTGAACTTCATTCAATCATTCTCAAATCATTCTATTTGTATGTTTTTGCAAAAAAAGGGTGTAGGACATAATAGAAACCACACGTTTGTTTCAGTTAGGCTCCTCCCCTCATTTGACCTTTGTTCCCTTCAAGGAGAACACGAGTCTGTTGTAAGCATGTCTTCGCTTTTACAGCAGCGGGAGCACTTTTGGAAAGACTGGAAGTTCTTTGGGGTGGATATTCGGGGGGTGGGTCGCGTGTTTGTCATTCCTTTAATAAAGAAATTGTGGTTCCTGCTGTATCAGTTATGGACAGTGACAGCAGTAGCCTCCAGATCAGTGGGAGTCAGGAGTCGGGGCGGCTGGTGGCCCAGCGGTCAGAGAGTTCACCCTGCGATCAGACAGTTGTGAGCTCGAATCCCACGAAGGCTAGTTTTTCACTTGGTGAATGGGTTGAATGCAGAGAAAAAAAATCACATATGACAAAATGGTCCCCTTACATTCTCAACGACTGTGTGATGTTTTAGTAATAGGATACGAGAAGTGTTTTCACGAATAACACCATTATTCACAGTGAGACGTGACTCCGAGAGCTCTATTGCTTTCACACAACACTACTATTAAACAAAGATGAAGTTTAAGCAGAGCGCAGAATATTCTATCAGAAAAATTTCTCCATTAAAAATGGTTAATACTCTCCACCCAAAAAGGTAGCGCCATGAAAGTGGTGCGTTGCCATTTATAACTAATGGACTGTGCTTGTTATTTAATTATTTGATTTATTTGAATGAGCTACTGGATTTCTGAGTGTTCAGTGGATCAGTGAAGTTTTTATCGATCTATCTGTCTGTCATGTTTAGCTCAGCTTTGTCCGTTTTTCTTATACAGATCATTCGTTTCTGGTGAGCTCCAGTTTGTTGGGCGCAGCTGCAGACTGAAAGGTTTTCATCGGAGCAGTGAAGGGTTCAGAGTTTGATGCAGACTTGCTGCCACACTCTTGTCTAGAATCTGAGCAAACAGGCTGCAGAGGAAAATGTGAGCCATTCATTTTTGTTTGGACATGCTAAAGTAGAAAATGAGCTACTAATTAACTGCAGTGGAAATCGAGTGGTTACTTATAAACTAGTGCTCCTCGGAATGATACCTTCTCAGCCAATGAGATCAGTTTGATTCCTCTATAAAATGCATGATGTATCGTAGTGATTCTACACAATACGATTCTACTAGACACACAGACAGACAGACAGACAGACAAACAGAAAGACAGACAGACAGTTAGTTAGTTAGACAGACAGACAGACAGAAAGACAGATAGATAGATAGATAGATAGACAGATAGACAGACAGACAGTTAGTTAGTTAGTTAGTTAGACAGACAGAAAGACAGATAGATAGACAGACAGACAGACAGACAGAAAGACAGATAGATAGATAGACAGACAGACAGACAGAAAGACAGATAGATCAGGGTTCCACACATTGCTATGCTAGTGTCACGGTATCATTTCCTCATTTCTTCCCTGATAATTTCTTCCATCTGTGGTTCTGTGGTCAGAAGCGTTCCCAGTCCTGGTCAGAATCTATTCAGATATAAATGTGGAAGATTCTAGCTGAGAAACCTGTGTAACAACAGGAGGATGAAGCTCTGTAACTGTACACCTATAAGTCAGATGGGCTTCTTAAAGAGGCCGGTCAGTAGAAGTGCAGGGGAACGCGGATCCCTGTGGTGTTCGTTCAGCACTTCACCCGCTTTTTACTGCAGATGGAGTGAGCTGAGATGGTCTGCAGGCCGTGGGTACACCTTACACTGATCAGGAATCAGCCGAGACTAACTGAGGGAGTTTAACACACCCACACGTAAGTCATTTTTTGTCTATGTGTCTTTAGGTCAGACATGGGTTGTTCTATAGCTTCATAATTATTGGCACCCTGGTTCAGGGTGGTATCCCAACAAGGTTCTCTGGGTCTTTGGAGAACAGCCTCCGAGCTCATTTTCTGTGTAGCATAACTTTCGTTTTGTGTCAAACCTACACTGAGTCTTTGTTACTGAAAAGCTCTAGGACTGTCTCATCTGACCACGCAAACTGGTTTCAGGCAAGGCTGCAACAGGGTCTAGAACACTGGAACCATTCAGAGAGGGTGAGGTTCTAATGCACTGTAATGAACTTAGTTATTATTCTAATTTAGGAGAACTGTTCAGACCAACAGTGGAATCTGTCTTCATAACATAGCAGGCGATACGGGGTGATAAATTAAATCGAAGAAATCACAGATTTGTATCTTCACTGATGTAGCTTCAGCTCAGCAGGAACACCAGTCCTGTCATGATAAGAGTCCCAAATCAGTCCACTGTAAAATAGAAGTTTACTTGATTGAATTGGACACTATAATGAATATTAATTAAACATCATGCTTGTAATAACAACAGCAACAATAATAATAATGGTCATCACCATCATCATAATTATAATAATATTATTATTATTATTATTATTATTATTATTATCATAATCATTAATAATAATATTATTATTATTATTAATATTATTGTTATTATTATTATTATTATTAATAATAATAATAATAATATTGTTGTTGTTTTTTTTATTATTATTATTTATATATTTTTTATTATTATTATTATATGCCCTTTTTTTCACATTGCACTTTTCCCCCTGCATTTTCAAATCTCCCCCTCTGGCTCGTGGTCCACAGGGAATATGAGTTTGAGGCGACTGATCTAATCAAAATTTGGTCGCTATGTCACCTTATATTTATACATCAGGTGAACAGGTTCATTCTCATTCATGATTGTTTCCTTGCAGATGAGACGGTTTAGCTGGGTATATGGAATGTGTGTGTGTCATATATGCACTACATTGTATATTATTCTATAATTATAAGAATGTAATGAGGGAGGTCCAGACATCAGGGGGTAGATGGGGGTTATCATGCGATGTAAGCAACATGAAATGAAAATCATGGCTCTTTCTGTGGTGTGTCTCTGAGCTTAAGGTTCTCCAAGCTGTCTTTGCATTTTCTCTGGATAAAAGCTGAGGGTGGTGGAAGGGGGAGGTGTCGGTTAATATCACAGGACGTTTCAGAAGTTGACAAAAGTCATGTTTTTTTTTTCTGAAACTTTATTTTAAATTAAAGGATTTAATGAGTCCTGCTTCACATGAGCAGAAATCTGTGAAACCTTCACAAAACAACCACAAAAGCATCCCTGAAATAAAAAGTGTGAGCAAGTGTTGACGATTTCTGTACAATTTGCCAAGAACCTGGAAGGTCTATCATTCTGGAGGAGTTTTTTTGAAGAAAGTGTATTTCTTTCCATAATAAAAACATCTTATTTGAATGTAGTACAGTTTTGTTTTTGTATAGAATTTCTAGTTATAGCCTCATTGCTGGTATTTCCCGTCTATAATACCTGAGGTCAAGTGAGAGCTCTACAACTGTTTGTAATACAGTGTATATATTTTCCCAGTATCTTTGAGAATAGGAGTACACCATGTGCCCAGATTATGTCCCTGTTTTGTTTTGCTTTTGTTTATCTTTACCATGTGTCCGTGTGAGTTTGTTGTTATTTTGATATTAATCTCTGCCTTAGCCCCGCCCCTTTCACCTGTGTCTTGTTCTTGTCTCCTTCCCTGCCTGGGTTTTTGCCATTGTCTAGTAGTATAAACACTACATGGACAAAAGTATTGGGACTTTAATGACACGGCATTCAAATCTATAATATAGAGTCGGTCCCTCTTCGCAACTATATAACAGTTTCCACTCTTCTCTGAAGGCTTTCCACAAGATTTCTGTGTGCATTTGTCTCCATTCATTATGTAGCATTTATGAGGTCAGACACTGATGTTGGACGAGAAGGTCTGGATCACAATCTCCATTGCAGTTCATCCCAAAGGTGCTGGATGGGGTTGAGGTCAGGGCTTTGTGTGGCCAGTCAAGTTCTTCCACACTGAACTCCTCCAGCAGGTCTTTATGGAGCTGCTCTGTGCTCTGGGACACAGTCCTGCTGGAATAGAAAAGGTTCTTCACCAAACTTGGTCCACAGAGTTGAAGCATGGTGCTGTCCAGAATATCCTGGTCTGCTGGAGCATTAAGATTAGTCTTCACTGGAAGTAAGGGGTCTAGACCAAATCCTGAAAAACAGGCATGTCCAAATACTTTTGTCCATATTATATATATAGCCCTGTTATTCAGTCTGTTTTTGGGGGTTGTCTGTGAATATCATTCATTGTTGTGGCTTTTTTAAGCCAAAATATGTGATGATTATTCAGTATGTCTTCTACATATAATTGATCTGACCATGTTACTCTTCTGTAAAAGATAATATTTTTC
Organism: Brachypetersius gabonensis; assembly: GCA_037577145.1. Taxonomy (NCBI): domain Eukaryota; kingdom Metazoa; phylum Chordata; class Actinopteri; order Characiformes; family Alestidae; genus Brachypetersius; species Brachypetersius gabonensis. The sequence continues at coordinate 11,638 of JBBJLR010155444.1, forward strand.
CAAAAAAAATTTCCCTCCACATATCTGCAGATCCTTTACACAGGATTGAGACAGTCGTCCTGAATGTCTGTGAGTTATAATGCTTTAATAAAACCTTTAATATTGTTGCTGGTTTTATTTCTGTGTATTGTCCCATTTAGAAGTATGTACCAATTCTGATATTTCAGGGCCAATCTTTTATGTCTATGAAGTTTTGTAAATTTCTCCATTCATCACAAGTTTAATTTCAGTCTGTTCTGTTGGTGAAAACACCAGGAATCCCGGCCGTGCTTTAACTTTGAACCTTTATCATTTTATTATCGACTAAAAATATGTAAGAAACAGAATAGCACCTGACAGACTAACATTTACATTGACGGCATTTAGCACTAACCACTAGGTCATCCTAGGAACGCATAAATCATTCAAGCAGAACAAAGAGCATCTAACTGGAAGTCCTGAACCAGTGAAGAACCAGGAGCAGATGATTCCAGATGATCAGGCGGTGATCAGTATACTGGTGGTGCTGAATGCTGAGTGGGCGGAGCTCCTTTATCTCGGCTCCTTGTATCTTTAGGCACTTTGCAGCCTGTCATTAAAACATTTGTTCTTTCATTTAATCTAGTCAATAAGCCAAAGATAAGACTGTTTTTGTGTGGGTATTACATATATATCTATATTACAAGGAGATACACATTTAATTTATAATGTAAAATACCGATATATATATATAACAAAATATTAGGTCTTTAGTTTTTTGCATTATTCTGTTCTTCCACTGGAATACTTTGAAGGCGGCAAACTGTTAAACCTGGGTAACACTGTTTATTACTTTATAGATTTCGAAATCTAAGAAACAGAATAGTACTTGACAGACTAACATTTACATTGACGGCATTTAGCAGACGCTCTTATCCAGAGCGACGGACATCAGTGCTTCGATGGTTCACATCTGTTCTTCAGCCTCTAAACTTAAATCAACATCCGCTGTTCAACCAAGTTACTGCCGGCTAAGTTGCACAAGCACTATCAAAGGAAAGTCAGAGTTTAAAGCACAAATAAGGAACACATGGAGTTAAAGAAAAATAAATTAGTGAGGCTTAACGAGGCCTGGTTCGTCACCAAGGTGCTCCGTGAAGACTTGGGCTGTTGTTCTGATGTGCAGCTCGACCAAGACGTTCCTCAGCAGTTCTGAAAATGTAGAGCTCAATGGCCTTATCGACCTCACACGTTTTAACCACTGCTTCCGCTGCTGGTTTGAGGCTATTCTACATGTCTGCAGCCGATAATTCTTATATCAGAGTGTGATTAAACACATCTTCAGAGGTGGTGAAGAGGCGCGAGGGTGGGCCTGAGTGTGATGTCCACTGCGCTGACTGTTTTCACAGCTGTGGAACACTGACTTCACACCCACTGCTAATTTACAAGACCCAGAAACGACTCCTCTACCATAATGGCCAAATGTGTGAGGGCTCGTTCCAGCTAATAGACCCAACACTCATCGACTGACCCAGAAGGTGACCTCCCGAAGACCTAGCCAAGTCTGAAGCAGATCAGGACAAGAGACTCTTGATAGTCTCCAGATAAAGGAAGGAAAGATTCCTCTCAAAACTGACCCTGTTCAGCCTGTTGGCCCCTCGTTTGGGTCTCGCACGGCTTTGTTTACTGAGTGGAATGGGATTTACATGCTCTCTCCCCATTGGGTCACCTTTGCATTCCATTACATTCGGGCTGCAGAAATAACAGTTTCTCACCGACTCCTACTCTTGGATGGAGCCCCGGTGGAATTCGAGGAATTTTAATTAACTCCCAGTCCTGCTCTACCTCCAGCATTCTCCGAGTTCCTGCGCAGGACAGGAGCAACAGTGTAGCAGATACTGTCCAGGAAAATGAAACCACGAGAAATGAAGTCCACAATTGAAGCTGCTAGAATAATTTCACGCGCTTATCAAACAAAGTACTGTGCTCAGCTGTCACTCATACCTGTGTTTGAAAGACAGCAGAGAGATATTGGATGAACATGGAGGCAGGCAGGAAGGCAGACAGGATACAAACTATTTAATCAAAGTTCTTAAGCAAAGAAGTATCCTTTCAGATCAGATTGTCAATTACATTTAAGCAATTATTCAAGTCACAGTGAAACAAAGAACTTTCGGCTCCTACAGTAGTGATTGTGGCCCATTTGTGATATAAGACACAAACACACTGTAATGTGGCAGCCAGCGGCCGGAAGAGACCACTGTGGTATAAGCTGCTATAGAGACTTTTATTTTGAAATGGGTGTATGTTGGTGTCTGTAGTCACGGTGTCAGCTATCTTGTATTTCATTTGAGTGATTGTGTTTTCTGACTGGTTAATATCTGAGTATGTGTTGTATTTAAGTTCCAAGAGTTTTGTATCGAGTTGCTGGTTATCCCTCACCAATGACCTCACGTTTTCCGCTCCTTATGTGTCTTCTGTTTAGTGTGCTTCTGTTAGGCCCTCATGCCTTTTTTTGTTTATATGTCTTTCTGTTAATAAAAATCCATCAAAAGGAACCTGCACAGCTAGATGTGACACACACTTATTTTTTATGTGCTCTTGATCAACAGTTCTCAATGGCTTCCTGAAGGACTTTCAAAGATTTTAAGTCCAGACATTTCCAGCTCAGACCCGGAACCTGACCAGTTTAAAGTAAAGTGAAAATGACCATTCTGTCACACATGAACACACCGCACACAGTGTGACCAGTACAAAATTCATCCTCTACATTTAACCCATTCACCAAGCAAAGCAGCAGGAACACAGTACCCACCTTGCTCAAGGTACCTCAGCGGTGACGCTAGCAGTTGGGATTCAAACTCGCAACCATCTGATTGCTGGGCAAACACCCTAACCACTAGATCATCCAAGGAATGCATAAATCAAGCAGAACAAAGAGCATCTAACTGAAGTCCTGAACCCGTAAAGAACCAGGAGACGGTAATCAGACGGTGATCAGTATACGGGTGGTGCAGAATGCTGAGTGGGCGGAGCTCCTTTATCTAGAACTTTATCTTTATCTCCTTTATCTAGTCAATAAGCCAAAGATAAGACTGTTTGTGTGGGTATTACATATATCTATAGTACAAGGAGATACACATGTAAATTATATAATAAAATATATATATACTAGTGGTGGGCCGTTATCGACGTTAATGTGAGACTCTTATCGGGCGCTAAAAACAAAACGCCGTTAATCTATTCACAAAGTTGGGTTGGGAGCTGGGTCTATACTACGCAAGCTATGATGACTTTCACCTTGATA
>JBBJLR010155480.1:0-14900 GCA_037577145.1 Brachypetersius gabonensis
CATACACATACACGCACACATCTATACATTAAAAGGGGATAGTTGGAGGTATATGCATAATTATAATGAGCACAACAGTCATGGTAGATCACACAGACCTGTAGTACAGTCAGAACTGTTACTCTGATTGCATAAATAGTAATATGTAAAAGTGTGAGGTGTGGCAAACGTCCAGCACAGTTACAGTGCTGGGGCTGTCATAAGGGTGGTTGTGAGCGCCGTGTGTTCAGCAGTGTGACAGGTTTGAGGTAAAAGCTGTTCCACAGCCTGATGATCTGGAACATACAGGCATCTGTAGCATTTGCAGAAGAATTGTGAAGATGCTGCGGCCAGGTGGATCAGATCTCCTTAGGTGTTCTGTAGTGTTGGAATCTGTGAGCCAGTGATCCTCTGGACTGTTTTAGTGAAAGTGAAGTGAAAGTGATCATTCTGTCATACGTGAACGCACCACTGCACACAGTGTGAACAGCACGAAATTCTTCCTCTGCATTCAACCCATTCACCAAGTGAAGCAGGGGGCAGCCATGGACACGGCGCCCGGGGAGCAGTGTACCTTGCTCAGGGTACCTCAGAGGTGCCTAGCGGTCTTGGGAATCAAACCTGGACTAGCAGGGCGAATGCCTTAACCACTAGGCTACCAGCTGCCCGCACTGGAGTAAGTTCCTTGTCCCAGAGGTGCTGTCTGAGTGTTGTGCTGTAATGTAGTATGTAAAGACGGACTCCATGGCAACACCTATAGATGTTGTAGGAGTTAGGCTTTCCTCTGGCTCCTCAGGAGATGAAGCCTCTGAAGACTATTTTGCTTATTGCTGTTGGGTTAATGGACCATAAAAGGTCTTGGCTAATAAGGACCCTAAGGAATCTGAAACTCTGAATTATTGATGCTGATAGGATGGTGAACTCTGTGTTCCAGTCTCCTTACATTCAATATTATTTATCAGTTATTTTGAGTTCAGGGCTGTTGTTTTGGCTGCAACTCTCCAGGTCCTCAGCCTCTGACTTGTTGTTAGAGATCAGGCCTATTGCTGTGGTGTCATGTGCAAATGGTGTTAGAATCATGCATGGGTTTAAAAACAGAGGTGGACTCAATAAAACAGTTGAAATCAATAACACTGTGTTGTAATAGGACAGTCAGATAGGACAGAGGGGGGAGGTGTGGGGGAGTCCAGAGAGTGGCCAAGCAAACTTTTATAAATCTTTTATAAATCTACGCAATGGAGGCATCAAGCAGAAATCTGGAACCAAACCTGTGTTGTTCTAACCTGCTGACAAAATATCTAACTACTTTTAGAAAAAAGAAATCTTGATACTTTACTTCTTTCTTGTTTGCATTTGGTTTTACTGGCAGAAAGAAACCCACTGATACAAATCGTTTTAAACTATTTGCATTATATGCCTTTTGCACTGTACTGTGTGTTTGGAAAAAGTGTTGAGAGTATTTCATTAATCTCAGAAATTAAAAACAAATGTTTAGCTATTTAAAAGATTTGAGGTCTAGATTTTGGCCTGACCATAGAAGAGTGGATTAGATCCTGGATTAACCCAACCAAACTTAATTGTGTAATATCTGCCCTAACAAACACCAAGATACCATTTGTGTCAATAATCTCAGGTCCTGACATGTTAGCTCCACCTCAGTGTAGTTAAAGCAAAATGAATGCAGGTGAATCCCTTTTCCGCCTGTTCAAAGAGAATGTCATCACAGTTAAGTGACCGCAGCAGCCCTTTCCACCGACAGAGAGAGTTCACAAATGTAAAATTTGAATATAAGCCTTTGTTGCACAAACGACACAGGGTTATTTACATTGACATTTGCATTTACATTTGCAGGGAATCGGTGATGCTTACGAAAGTACGTTTTTATCTACTTCTCCGCAATCTATTTATCCTCAAGCAAATACAAAGAGTCTCAACAACCTTGATGTAGGAGAGTCAGCCGGAAACAAGACTTAATGCTGATGCAGATACACAGGCGACTATATATGCTATTTTATTCTTTTAGATAGTATGGAGTCAAGTGTGTATGTGTGTGTGTTTTGTTTTTTTTAATGAGAGTTCATTTATAGCATCTGAAGATATTATGTGATATAATGCGCATATATGCACATTATATCACATTATATCACACAGAAATATTAATGTACATGAATGTATACATACTACAGAAGTCATGATTATATTGTATTACATATTCATACAGTATTCATTTTTCAATAATTCTTTGTGATTAAAGCCTTTTGTGACTAGACATTAGAAAACTAGAACTAGATGCTGTTGCTCTGCTCGGGTAATCAAGCACTTTTGCAATATTAATAGTTGGAGAAGCACCAAACGTAGATCCTCAATTCAGTGCATGTTTACATTTGAAAATAGTAATTAGGAAAATGATCCTAGTCCTTACAACGAACATTTCCTAGGAGGATCTCATTCAGGCTGAACAGCCTCCTTAATAAGGTGAAACAGTAAAGCACAAGAGCTTCAGAATAGCAAATTTTACTTCTCTCTTCCATTTTACTATGCTTTAGAACTTTCTGCTTAGTTCCCTAATGATACTGAAAACGATCTATTTTTAAAAAGAGCACAGATTACTAAAGGTTAGATGTCAGAACTGATCACCTTGTGCTTTTTTTAGCATTTGGAGTTCCGGAAACACATGAAGGCTGACACTATCACTGCTGACTGGAAGCCTCCTGAGGTATGACACACACACAGCTCTGTCAAAAAAGAAACTCCTGTGAGAAAATATTGCACATTTTTGTTTGATTCCTGTAAAAAGTCATAATTTGCATGTATGTGTTGCTGAGATTGCCATTCTGCTATCCATTGCAAAGCATGGCAAAGTCAAACGGAAAGATTTTGCACCAAAAGGCATTAAAAAACGTTTTCTGACAAAACGTTTCATGACGGAAGTTGTTGAGAGCGGGCTTTACACATATAAGCAATAGAGAAACGTGTTTTTATATCAAAGTGTAATAAATGTTATACATTTTAAAGCATTATGGACTTCAATTTTATCCTTTAACTGCTACCTTTTGCCGTTGTGCCACTCCAGGTAATAGAGAAATACCTCTCTGGAGGCATGTGTGGCTACGACAAAGAAGGCAGTCCCGTGTGGTACGACGTCATCGGACCGGTGGATCCCAAAGGCCTCCTGCTGTCTGCCTCTAAGCAGGATTTCATCAAGTGTAAAGTTCGAGACTGCGAGATGCTGCAGAAAGAGTGTGAATTACAGAGCAAACAGGTACGTTTTCTAAACTACCTTCTCCACACTCACTCTGCCCTGCCTGGGGTGGAGTGAAAGGGTCAGGAGGTGACCAACAGTCACATTATTGCCCAAGCCCAGTCTCCCATCACACCAGGGAAATAGGATGTCATTCATGATAAAGGCCCTGGTTGAAAAGGTTCACCCCACCAGTGGTGCCATGGAAAAGGGCCGGCCTCTGAAAAAGAAGATTGTGGCTCATATTGTTGGATTCCTATAAAAAGCCGTGATTTGTATGTGTCATGTTTTGATGGGACTATCATTTTATTGCCCATTGCAAAGCTTGGCAAAGTCACATTAATAAACCCTTTTCATAAATCTTCTGGTGTTATGACGAATGTGTCCAGTTTGTATCTGAAACAGACACAAGAAACCTTAGTACATTGAGCACTTGTGTGGGATCTTTCCCATTTTCAACAGTCGTAGGATTTTGAAGACCTTGTAATGTTGACTATACATTTTAGCTATAGTTAAATAAGGATCGGTCTGTTTTACTGTTTGAGCGATTTAGTATCTGTTGCTTTTTCTGAAATGTGTGTTGGTGCTTCTATATTGTAAAAGTTAAATCAAACCTGTTAGATAAACTGATACGCTATATGGACAAAAGTATTGGGACACCATTACACCAACAGGGACTTCAATTCAAATACACAGACTTATATGAAGTTGGGCCCCCCTTTGCAGCTATAACAGCTTCCACTCTTCTTGGAGGGCTTTCCACAAGAGCCAGTCAGGTTCTTCCACACCAAACTCATCCAGCCATGTCTTTATGGCCCCTTCTTTGTGTATTGGGGCACAAAGGTTCTTCCCCAACCTAAATCCACAAAGTTGAAAGCATGGAGTTGTTCAAAATGTTTTGATATACTGATAGATTAAGATTGTTCTTCACTGGAATTTAGGGGCCTAAAAAACAGAGGTGTCCCTATATTTTTGTCCGTAATAGTATATGTTCATATCTGCTTCCTTTTAAAGCAGGCCTGATCTTTTTACTGTTTATTTATTCCAAGTGCTTAATGCAATCTTTTGTAATCTTTTTTTTCTCCTTGCATTTCATTCGCTCACACATCAGCTAGGGAAGAATGTGGAGTCCATCACTATGATCTATGACTGTGAGGGCCTGGGCCTGAAGCACTTATGGAAGCCTGCTATAGAGCTGTATGGCGAGGTAATATGACACCCCAGCTTATCTCTGTGTACAAGGCTTTAATGCTTTACCCTCTGCTTTGCCTCAAATGGGGCTTTGTTGGCATTTGAACTGTGTAAATATTTACATGTCATGACCCTTTGTTGAACATGGCTTGTTTAAAACTCTTGAGCAATCAGTCGGCTTTTGCCCTTATAGGTCCTGACAATGTTTGAGGACAACTATCCTGAAGGACTCAAGAGGTTATTTGTAATAAAAGGTAATGCACAATTAAATACTGGTACAACATACATAGTCTGTGCATGAAGTGATGATGGTGTAATGACGCATATAAACAGTTTGAGTATTTGTGCTGATAGTCTGTATCATTCTGACTAAACAGCTCATATCTTGCAACGTTTTTTTCTTGCAGCACCCAAATTGTTTCCTGTAGCTTATAATCTGGTGAAGCACTTTCTGAGCGAGGACACTAGACGCAAGATCATGGTTCTCGGATGTAAGATAAACACATTTCATGCATAAGAATCCACTTTTCTAGAGAAGAAAAATGAACATTGTTTTTTTAATGTGAATTAGAAGAATATACTGGACCTACTGCAGCTTTTGGCTCATGGACATTAAATAAACACTTGTAATATTATAAACATATTATTATACATTGCAAAGCTTGGCAAAGTCAGTTAGAAAGACCCTTTTTCATAAATGTCCTAGTGTTATCATAACAAATGTTGAGAGTGCGTCCGTTTGTGTCTTAAACTGACACATGAACTCTTAGTACATTGATCTCCGAGGATCAGTGGTAGGATTTTGAAAATTTAATGTTGACTAGGCATTTGTTTGTTTTAGCTATAGTTAAATAAGGAAAGGTCTGTTGTATAGTTTAATTGATTTAGTATCTGTTGCTTTCTTCTGAACTGTGTCTTGGTGCTTCTATATATTGAAAGTTAAATCAAACCTGTTAGATAAAGTGATACACTATATGGGCACATGTATATTTATATAAGTATAACTTAGAAGTATGTATATGTAAATATATATATATATGTGTGGGTGTTTGTATTGTAGTCATTTATAATGAATATAATGAAGCATGTTCACATTAAATTTTCAGTCTAAAGGTTTACACTCAGCTTAAGCGCAGATTTTCATTTAACTTGTATGTTTTATTCCTGCCCAGCAAATTGGCAGGAAATGTTACGGAAATACATCGACCCCGAGCAGCTCCCGGCTGTCTATGGGGGACAGCTGACCGACCCTGACGGTGACCCCCGCTGCAGAACGAAGGTGAGTGAAGGCCTCAAAGGTCACATAAGGTCACCACCCTGCCTAATAGCACTTTTTCACCTAACAGTGCAGTACAGCACGGGACGTCATCAATCTGAATGCAGAACCTCGTCCACCTCCCATCAAATAACAACACCTATTAAAGTTCTGTGACTTTTATTTGACCAATTAATCATCTCAGGATTTCTAGCTTTATCTATAAGGCTCTGTTTGGTTCACGTGGTACTTTGACAAGGATGGTAGCCTAATTCAGTACAAGTATGGCTCACTGAAAATATGTGATGGAGATGACCAAAAATGTTTTTTTTTGCCATTTCATGATCTGTTCTGATGGAAAGGTGCTATAAGACAGCAGCTTGTTAGAAAGCCAGTATGTAGTTATACGTATAGTTCAGTGCTAAATGCATTTTTCATTGCAAAGTCTGATATTTGTTGCTTATTACTTGGACTTTCACTGTGTTGGGTTGGTTCACTTATTTATTCAGTACATAGCGCTTGCTATAGAGCTTGACTTATGGGTAATCGGTCATTTGACTGGTTCTGAATAGTTCCTCTTCCTTGTCTATCTGCTCTTATTGATTTTGCGTGATCTGAAGCCCACAGACACCAAATACACCAGCAGAGATGAGAAAAACTTTAAGAAGGAGATAAGAGGGGAAGATGCACCGCACACTGTGTGGATACAACATGAGTCAAAAAGCACAGTGTGGAAATACTTTACGTTTTAACTGATGTCAAACTTTCAGCATCTTTTTTGTGAATTTATCATCTTTTGGATCAGCTTGCTCAGCTTAATTTTGACCTTAATTCCCCATACAAGAAATTAAGGAAAATTAACGGAAAAGTGTACAGATTAAGGCTGATTAAGGGGTTAAACTACAGAATTTTCCCTGCACTTTTTTACGCCTTGATTATAAGATTAGGGGGTTTCACACTCATCACCTTGAATCAAATTTTATGGTAAAATTAAAGGGTCGGTTTCAAATTAACGGACACTTAATTCAAATGAAGGGGTTTGGTGTATTTTCAGGGGTAAATTAAGGTAGGGTTAAGCACATTTTAAATACATTGTGTTTCACAGTGTAGGCTACTAACAGGCCATTTGTTTAATCATCTTAGAGTGAGATCCAAGTCTAAGTGGCCATCGGTGGCAGGGGATTGAATTTTCACTCTCCTGGTTGAAGAATGTCCACGAAAGTACAACATTCACTTCATTTAACAAATGCTACACTATATGGACAAAAGTATTGGGATGCGTGGCCATTATATCAACAGGGACTTTTATAACATTGTATTTGAAAGTATTCAAAACTATAATATGGAGTTATTACCCCCATTGCAGCTTTTACAGCTTCCACTCTTCTTGGAAGGCTTTAAGCAAGATCTGTGAGTTTCTGCCCATTCGTTCTGTATAGCAGAATGTCTTGTTCTGCTGAAGCATTAAGATGACCTTTTACTGGAAGTAAGGAGTGTAGCCCAAACCCTGAAAAACAGGCATGTCCCAATACTTTTGTCCATGTAGTTTAGCCTTCGGAGGAAGTTTGCATTCTCCAAATGTTGTTAGTATAGTCCTGGAGGGCCGGTTTCCAGCACAGTTTGGTGATTTCCCTGCTCAACCTCAACTGATTCAACTCACCTGTTAACTATCAGGTTTACTGAAATGAAACTACTGAACTGCAATGGAAACTGACCATTCAGGGCTGGATTTGGGCACACCTGATTTATAGCATATAAACAAAGCACCACTATGGTAATATGATTAAAGGGTTTATCGTTGTGAATTTGAATACCTCTGCAGCATGAATGACTCATTGTAGTAGTGCTCTATATGGAGAGAGATTTCAACACTAGTGGTAATGAACAGCTGAAGTTGCAACAAGTCAGTTGGTTCAATATACAATGACTTATCATGCATCTTTTATGGGTGTATCTATTGCGGCACTGATTTGACTGAGGCTGGTATTGATAGTATTTAGATAGCAGGCCAAGTGTCAGGGTTTGTTCAAACTTGGTTAAAGGAATGTATTCTGTATCTCAAAGGGGCCTGGTTTTAGTGTAACTGACCTGAATGCATATTCTGTGTCTCTGGTAATGAGACACCCTGTAATATCGCGTTGAATTTTTCAACATCAAGTCTCTGTTTCAACATCCGTCAGTAGCAGCTTTGCTGTTAAATGTTAAGGCCTAAAATCATGTAGAGCAGTACAAAATACAGACAATATTAATATAGCCTGTCCATTATTACCATCAGCAAGCAACCATAGGCTCTGTTTTGTATGGCATTTGCTAGATTGTATGAACTGTCATCTTCTGATTGTAATTTTGTAATAGCATTAATGCTGGGCAGTGACTACATTTTCAAACGTGATTAATCGCAAGATTTTCTGTGATTAATCACGAATAATCACAGAAAAACGAGCCATTAAAGCAGCTGCATATTAAAGTCTATGTATCTCAATGCAGTGTCATTAAAGTCCCCGTTGGAGTAATGTCCCAATACTTATGCTCAAATAATAAGGACAAAAGTAATGGGACATCTGACCCCTGCGAAAACCATCAGAGACGCCAGAGGTGCATGCTAAGTGCACTCGCAAGCCCAAAACAGCAACAGACTTTCAAAATAGAAGGAGTTTTGAAAAACCTGGGTTAACGTGTGATAAAATAATTGTCCGCGTTAAGTAAATAACATGTTAACGCACCCAGCCCTATTTAAAATATGTACACAAAAGATGTGATAATGCTGAAAGCATTGTGGTGATGTCTGGAGCAGAACCCAGGTTGGTGCTTCACTGTGCTTTATGAGTTGCATCGATGCATCACTGTGATTAAGCATTTTATCAGTTATTACTGCTACCACATTTGAAATTGTGTCGTGTAATTTCCCCAAACCTCTCCCCAGTCTTGTGACACATGGAGTAGTGAAACTGGGCAGTTCTCTGGACACATGAAAAAAACTAAAAACCTTTTTTTTTCCCTTTTCATTTCTTTCCAGTACTGAGACAAGCGCAGGGGGCTCTATGCATTAGCTGGTGCAGCACACTGCCAGACAGTCTGTGGACTCTCTAGACTTCTTGAACCCCAATACTGAAAACTGAATTACACATTTGCAGTCATACTAGGCACACATGACTTTACACATGACTTATTACATGACACATACTCGTTTACACATGACTTATTTGCATATCACATGGGCTGACCAGAAAATTGGAAGGGGTCAAGACTTAGTTTTAAAGGTCCTACACTATGTGGACAAAGGTATTGGGACACCTCTTAGGGGAAGGCGCTTTTCTATTCCAAGAAGAGTGGAAGCTGTTATAGGTGCAAAAGGGGCACCAACTTTTGTCCATATAGTGCAGCTTTTCCTATTTTAAAATTGATAGACCAGATTGAAATGTTTAAATGAGTTCCCAGACTGTTTGTGACTATATCTATTGCACCCAAACAATACTGCTTATTAGCCAGCCGGCTGTAGGGCGCAAGAAAAGTAGAATCACGCCTTTATGGCCTAGTAATGATCTGATCTATTCTGACCTGTTGTCTGTCCATATATGCGTAGGTAAAGATGCTATCCCTGTCAGGAGTGGAGGAGAGGTCTTTATGAAGCTCAGCTGGACTCCTTTTCCTTCGGGATTACTCAATTTTGATGGACTAAGATCATAGCATATGAAAATAATATGATTTAGCCCAATATTAGATTCTTTTTGGACTGCACAGAGGCAAAGATCTACTCTAGATTCATTGGAATAAGAGATGTTTATCTTCAAGTACTATATAGTCTGTGTATGTAGACAGGGTGCAAATATTCAAACTCCTTCTGTCACTCTTTTTTATTAGTATAAGATATGGTACGTTTCTTCGGCTGGTCAACCAGTAATCCACCTTCAAAAAAGGCCTCCACGTTTTCTTCATGACCATGTCAGATAAGAGAAAGCCAGTGTTTTTATCTGTGTGAGGACAGCTGGGACTTTCAGATAGCACATTTAAAAAAAAAAAAATTAAATTGAGTAACTAGAAGTATTTGCCCAGGTGTGTAAGAAAGTGTTTGTGAAAGTTTGAAAATTTGCCTTTTTTGGAGTTAAAGAATGGAAACTTCTCTGTTTTGTGATGCACAACAGACCTTCATGTAGAGGGTCAGTCTGTGTGTGTGTGTGTGTGTGTGGCACCCAGTACAAACAAGCCATTAACAGCTCATTCAGGCATCTGTAGACAGTGTGCAAATTCACAGGGAATTCAGTTTTTCTCAGCAATTTTCTAAATACTTTCTCCTGTCAGGCCATGACTCCAGACAGGTTGACTCTAAACATGTTCATTATGCTTTCACAATATTTTTCATTTATGTTCATCTACAGCAATAAACGAAGGACTTAACAGCTTGTGCTTCTCCACTTACTATATTTGTTTATCAGTCTAAGTCTAATTATATCAAGAATTTAAATGAAATACGGTTTTAATAGGGATGCACTGCACTGATACACGCACACACACTCTGATATCATAATGCATTAATTATTACAAGATAGTCAGATCTATACATTTTTGTGTGTTATTGTCATTTTAGCAGACAACTGCATATTGAAGTTTTATTAAATTAATTTTAAAAAAATTATGAGCTCAACATTCAGACTGTAGCTTTGTAACAATATGTTTATCAGCATCAAAATATTCTTGGAGCTAACTGTACATGGTCATGCAAGCTATTCGTGGAATATTATTGCATATTATGGCAATGAGTGTTTGTGCCAATATATGAACTGTCACACAACAGCACAATTATAATTTAAATGTAGCACAGTGTATTTTGTATAACGCTAAATGGTGATTTATTCTCATTTGTTTAGTGTTCTGGTGAGTTGCCTTTACTTTGGTTAGTGGTAGAAGCATACATTTCCCTAAAAGCTCCAGTAAAATGTAATGAAATACTTTACCTTAATATTAATTGACAGGAACAGAAAGAGAGAAGGGAGCATATACTCTTTCAAAGCATTTTGCGTGAAATACTCCCACACAGTGCTTAGTTGTCATGATGCTGACAGACTGCAGCAGAAAGTGGAGAAGGGTGTGTGTCTAAATGGCCTATTGGAGGTCTAAAAGTGATGCTATTGTCTTTTTATCACTTATTTCCCGGCCTCAGTAAGCCCGAGCTTAAGTTTAGAAGTATTGAAAGTCTTTACATATGTCGTATGTAAATTGTCCCTACTAAATTACAGGTATAAGTAATTTTATATTTCAATTGTTTTAGTTCGGCATGGCTATGGTGGCCAGAAAGGAACAAAAGGTGGAGGAACATAAACGCAGAGACAAATGCACAGCAGACTAATAAACAGACCTCGAGACACTAAAACGTGTGTCACTGTTTGTTCAAATAATGAGCCAGTGAATGCTGCCACATCCATAAAGAGCTGTCCTTATCCATAAATGGCTTGGTAAGAGCCGGTGAATCCCCACTCACCTACCGCCGCAAAGCTAAAGCGCTGGACTCTTGATTGAGAAGAGGGCTGTTCGAATTCTCAAGAAAATGCATCTGGTTTTCTCTGCTACCTTTACTTCTAAATGAGTCCTATTTTTTCACGAAAGTACCAAAACTTACAGGAGTATCGTTTTACCCCAATGTACAGACTTTTCATACTGTGCTATAAAAGTGTACATCCTTTCATGCTTTTCTTTTCTGATGATTGCTTCATGCAGAGCAATTCGTTCTTAGTCATGTAGGTTCTTGCGTTTCTGTTACTTTGAACATGATTGTAGATTTACTCTAAAACGTATCATATCTCCAGTATATCATACCAACCGTCTTACCACTAACCTTCCTGCTGTCTCAGTAAGTTTCATTTTCTCTTCTTCCTTTCTTTTCCTCTTACCAGCTTCTTACTTTTATGTCCAAACGGAGCTCAAACGACCCTCATGTTTAGTTTCTGACCTGTTTGTATCTGTACAGATTAAGCAAGGAGGGCAGGTACCTACGTCTTACTATGCACGGGACTTCATTAAGGTGCAGTACGATCATTGTGTGTCCATCAGTCGTGGCTCCTCACACCAGCTGGAGTACGAGATCCTGGTACCGGGCTGCGTGCTCAGGTGAGGGCGGGAGGGAACCGACAGCACTGCATTATTATTGTTATTAATTAACATAATTTTTTAACATATTTTTACTTGCCACCCCCCACACCACCTCTCTATGTATGTATGTATGTATGCATGTAAATGTATATTTGTGTCACTCTCTCTCTATTTATCTAATTTTCTCTCTATTTTTCTGTCTGTTTCTTTCTATTTCTCTTTCTCTCTCCTTTTTCTCTCCTGCTTTCTTTCTCTCGGGCAGATGGCAGTTTTGCTGTGAAGGCGCTGACGTGGGCTTTGGGGTCTTCTTGAAGAAAAGGATGGGGGAGTGGATGAAGGCAGGTCAGATGCAGGAGGTCGTGCTCAGTCAGCGCTATAATGCACACCTGGTACCTGAGGATGGATCCCTCACCTGCACAGAGCCGGGAGTGTGTGAGTAAAGACCAAGAGAGAAAGGGCATATGGTCTAAGATCACGAAATAATGGAATTACTAATGAAAAATATAAATCACTTTTCTCCTTTTTCTCCAGATGTACTACGATTTGACAACACTTACAGCATATTTCAGTCCAAAAAAGTCAGCTTTTCTGTGGAGGTGCTCTTGCCCAGCAATGACAGCCAATCAGAGCCTGGGACGTGCAGGACAGGAACCCCGCAGAAGCAAATAAGATGTGATGTGGGAACTGCAGAGCAATCCGGCACTTGAAGTAGCCTGTCTTGTACATGGGAGCTGTAATTAATACAAAATAAATTGAATAACAAACATATTCAAACATGCTGCTTTGGGGACAATAAGGAATTTCTTCTAAACCCTGTTTCTTACACAAGTCCTGGGTGGTTAGCAAAAGGTAATGATGGCATACATTAAACATACAGTCCACATGATAACAGTTTGAATTATTCATTGTTTCTGTGGATTAATGAGGCTTCTAATTTGCTGACAGCAGTTTCCTCTGTAACAGCTGCCTGTGTAGGTATTCAGACTGGAAGGGTCAATATACTTGATACACCATATGGACAAAAGTATTGGGATGCCTGACCTGTACTCCAACAGGGACTTTAACGACACTGCATTCAAATACATAAATTAATTTTTAGTGTCCCCCCCCCATGCAGCTATAACAGCTTCCAATCTTTTAGGAAGGATTTTCTTTGGGAATTTGTGTCCATTCATTCTGTAGAGCATTTATGAGCACAGGCACTGATGTTGGACAAGAAGGCCTAGACCAAAATCTCTGTTCCAGTTCATCCCAAAGGTGCTAGATGGGGTGTACGTTTATGGCATTTATCAGACGCTTCTATCCAAAGCGACTTCCGTTCCCTAACTACAGGGGGCCAGTCTCCCTGGAGCAACTTGGGGTTTAGGGTCTTCCTCAGGAACCCATTGGTGGTGTGCTGAAGGTGGGATTCGAACCCATGACCTCTTGGTCTAGAGGCAAGTATCCTATCCTACAGAGTCTACAGAGTTGGAAGCATGGCGTTTTCCAAAATATGATGGTCTGCTGAAGTATTAAGATTGACTTTAACTGGAAGTGAGGGTCCCGAATTCAGTAATTAGGAGGTGTGTCCAAACACTTTTGTCCATAAAGTATATCTTGCATCACACAATTAAACAACAATGTAAACAGATGTAGAATCATAATGGGCTGTAAGAACAGATTCAGTACACCTTGATGTAGTTTCTACAAGTCTCTGCAACTGTATTGGCAAGGATGCAAAATATTTCCACAGTTGGGGTTTCAATGATGATGTAGAGAGTGTTAACTAGCAGATCAAACCAAAAACTCCCAAA
Organism: Brachypetersius gabonensis; assembly: GCA_037577145.1. Taxonomy (NCBI): domain Eukaryota; kingdom Metazoa; phylum Chordata; class Actinopteri; order Characiformes; family Alestidae; genus Brachypetersius; species Brachypetersius gabonensis. The sequence continues at coordinate 13,544 of JBBJLR010155480.1, forward strand.
GTTGTTCAACTGGTTTGATATCTAGTGATTGAAACCCCTGTACCCTGTGGATAAGGACATTGTCATTCTTAAGGACAATCTTAATTCTTAAGATATAAATATTAAAGACTGCAAATATTAAAGACGGAGGTGGTATTATGACCATAATACCACCTCCAGTAAGGTGTGGACTGTAGTGGCTGCTGTTGCACATCTTCAGTTTCCTGTTTACATCTCACTGATGTACGAGCATCACACTTTCTGATTGCATGCTTGTAACCACAAGTTCCAGCTGTGTTCACTGATGTCTTTCCCATACGTCTAAATGGAGACATGGCTTCAGTCACTGCTCCCACTGAAACACTAGTCAGTTAAACAGTCTTTATGTCTGATGCTCCAACCATTCGTGCCCCAATAAAAAACATTAAAAACAAGTTACTTAGATCTTTTCATCTAGGCATAAAGGCTGAGGCCACCACTCAGGTTTGGAATCAGGGTTTCAATAAAAGCCAGTTTTGGTACAGATACATATAATTATTCCAATATAATATTTGTGCATGCCAATTATTTGCAGGATTATATTCAGGACAAAACAATATAAAATAAAATCAATATCCAGAATGACTCATACTCTACTCTGATCGTATTTTGACAAGAAAGACGAAACATGACTTGAAATCATGGTGTTTCGTTCATCTTTCTTGTTGTTCGCATAACTTACTTCAAGTATACCTTCAGTTGTGTGTAATATAATTTATGACATTGCATTTAAAGGCCATCACTGAGTATCTCACATTAATAAGTAATATCAATAACACTTTACTGATTCCAAAATGATGAGTAGTACTACATAACACCCCATGTACTGTACTGATATGATATGTAACATTATAAACATTAAACATAAACACGTATACATAGTTACCATTTTTAGTAGAGCTTGATAATTGTATTCTTCTGCTGTATTTTCATGAACACAGCAGACACTCTAAAGTGACTTATTTTAGTTTAGACCCTTCTATTTAAATCTGAGGTGTCACAGTGAGTTTTGATTTTAATGTAATAGTCAATGGCCTCTTATTTAATATTAGTTAAAACTCTTTTTAAATGGGGTGTTTAGTTTTTTTTTTTGTTTTATGCATGATTATCAGCATCATTGAATAGTGGCAGAGAATCAGTGTGATGGCTTTGCAGCGGTCCAGGGGACATCAGTGTAATTTATTTCTCATTTTAATTCACTGCCTCATCATTATACAGCCAGGGGAGAAAATATGAGACCACTTTTCCCTTCTGTTCACTGCTTGTACTGTGTGTGTGTGTGTGTGTGTGTGTGTGTGTGTGTGTGTGTGTGTGTGTGTGTGTGTGTGTGTGTGTGTGT
>JBBJLR010155506.1:3647-14898 GCA_037577145.1 Brachypetersius gabonensis
GTCCTCTGCGAAGGACAGTTTTAGAGCTTCCCTGCATTAGGAAATAAAGCTTGAATGAAGAACCTTTATGTTTCTTGGATATTTGATTTTTCACCACATAACTTGACGACCCAGATGGGACCTCACAACTGGAGCTGGCCTGATGACTGGATGCTGGGACTGTTCAACCAGACTTTCAAAACCCTGTGCAACAGTTTCAGGGATGGAGAAAGGGGATCCAATGTGGGCCACTCCAGCACTGAGGACAAGGATAGGGGTCAGACTTACCCCACCCATCATAGGTGAGAATATCCGTGTCAGTCGCGAACAAGTCGGTTCTTTTAGTAAATTTGGGCAAACAGACATAAGCATAAAATATTACTAGACTGACCACATACATAGAGTATTAGACCATTTTAAAATCCCTTTTTATAAACCTTAACTAGCCAGGTTAAGCTATCAAAGCTATGCATTCCTGTGTTCAAGTCAGCCTCCTAACGTTTTGGCTAAATGTAGGCATTAACTATTAAGATTGTTGTTAGCTCTTTAGTTAACTCTAAAGACCCTAACTCTGGAGGTTTTGGGAAAGAAAGCCACCTCAGTTTATAAATCTTTACCTTAGAAAAAGCTAGGCAACCCCGTGTTCAAGACAGTCTCCAAACATTTTGGCTAAACGTAAGCATTATAATATGGGATTTTATAATGGCCAACTCTACCCAAAACAATTGTTCAGCCTTACCGGGGTTCGTCATTTGGCACATTTTAGAAAGCTGTATTGTCATGTGTGCTGTACTAGTTTGGTAACAGATGCTGAACAGACATCATATGGTCAAAGCTACCACTCGCTGTCATTTAAACACAGTGGAGGTTTAATGATTCCTTCTGAGAGGACAATCAAAGTGGTTAAAGTAGCAGAGCGTGTTATCTCTGTCGCCTCCCAGTGGTGGATTGCAGGCGGAAACCCCCCCCCCTTCCTACACTTAAGAGTACGCCAGAGTGCGGGTGTAAAAGGGGGAAGGGGGAAAATCTTTGGTTCTGTCTGTTAACGCTGTGATTAGAGATATGTTATTTTGTCTTGTTCTGTCAGGTTGGGTCAGGGTAGTGTTCTTATTTATACATTGTGCATCACTACAGAAAGCACTGTGTTAGAATCACTAGGTAAGAGGCGGACACCACCCCCTGTACGTTTTGTTTTTGAGTATAGAGCAGTGTAGGTTAGGTAAGGATTTTGTTTTGTGAACCACGGATAGAGCAGTTTAAACAGTTTAGTGAGCACACAACAAATATAAAAAAACAAATGTCAAACTAAAACATTAGCATAGCTGTACTGGCACTCAACTGGTGAACCTACTGTGTGGTTGAGGCTACTGTAGGTGTATTCTGCCTGCTTCAGGAGGTCTACTTAAGCTGGGCTTACAGCCGCGTTATTCAGCTCAAATTGTACGACTGAATCACAGGGGTTAGAAATTCAGGGCTCAAAATTCATGTTCTTACACTATATGGCCTGATGCTCTGATGCGACCTGACTGCTCACCTTGTATGCCCATACATGGCATGTGGCGCTCTCGTTTCCGCACACCCATGTTGATGTACGCTTTATCTAATGATTGGTAAACTTTTGAAGATGTTTCATTAGGCAACATTTAATTGTAGCCTATTAGTGTTTTAATTAATTGGATTACTGGCCATTAACTACAGTATTTACTTTTACACTTTTACTTGAGTAGCCTTCTAGTGAGTGACGATCAGTCAGACTCTTAAAAGCAGATGTTGAGTCTAGCTTTCCAGGTCTGTCAGTTAGACTTGGGTGAAAGCTTGATGAGACTGACTGACTGCAAACAGTCTTTCAGAACCTGTGTTCTTCATACCTGTAAAGCTAGACTCAAATCAACATCTGCTTTTAACAAAGTTACTGCTAGCTAAATTACACACCTTTACAAACCCTGTCAAAAAGAAACAAGTCAGGGGTTAATACACGAGTAAGGAAAAGCAGTTGTTTTCTTTTATGTATAGGAAAAGTTGTATAAGACATAAGTGAGAGGACTCCATAGTTCCCTTGGCTAGTGGCAGCTTAGGGAGAGCAATAAGTGAAACACCAAAAGGAGAACAGAGTGAATGAAAATGCATACAGGCTGCAAGTACATCAGTACTACTGGATTACACTCCAAGGCTTATACTCATAGCAAGGACCAAAATTAACAGGAAATTCTTGACAACCTTGACTTCTTTCAGAAGAGTAGCACACCTTATCAATTTGAGGAAAAATAAAAAAAAACTAAGTATTACTTTAAATTTCTAAATTACTTTCAGAGAACTGTCAAACAGTTATATCTGCAGTTTAAAAAATCTTATGACAAGAATCGATCTATTAGCCAGGCGTTCTGTAACACCAGACAAGCAATAGTGTAAAAAAATGTTTCACAAAGCTAGATTCATTTCATACAAGACCCGCAACCTGAGCAGCCTCCAGTGTCCCAATACCAACAGCCCACATTATAGAACAAAACTAAAACCAAACAGCACACGTTCATGACAATACAAGGACACTTTGCAACATATACAGAACAGGCAGCTCTACTGAGTAAGAGGTGGATTTAAGGCATGATATTTATATATTTTTATTCTTTGCATTGTGGTTTTCCTCTTGAAGCTGAGGCCATGTATCAGGGGGTCAGCAGTCATGCCAACCCTGTTGATCTAAGACAAACGTTTCTCATGGTTGTTTGGTCTCCAGGTTTGTTTGGATACTCCTCTGTGAATTCTTTTGAGTTTAAAGTTCCATTGTAAAAAGGTATTCCTTCTGAACCAAAAATGACATTCATTTCACGGCTATGATGAAGTTACGAGACCTGAGAATAATGGGACAGGATCTCGAACTTTTGGGCCTAGCAACCTTCTCTGCACCATCTACATTCCCAAAGGCTATTGTCCAGTTGGAGTGAGGTCGATGAGAGCAAGGCGGGTGGCTCATGCGGAAATATTTCATTTCTGATATTTGCAGAGTTCCAATCGCTTTCCCTCATACCGAGAAAGCTTCTCTTTTTTCAGCAATTTGTCTTATAGTTGCTCTTCTGTGGAATTGGACCTTTGCTTCCCACATGCATAGGTGAGCCTTGGCAGCCCATGATGGTATTTCTTTTTATTCTTTGCATGATGGCTGAAGGCTGAGGGGGTTCAGCATTCCAGCCCTGTTGCATGTTAGCAGAAACACCTCTCTCTTACTCATTTGTTCACCTGGTTTGTTTGGACACTCCTCTGTGAATTCTATTGAGTCTGAAAGTTCCATCTTATAAATGTGGTCTCTCTGAACCAAAACTGACATCTGCTTCACACTATTATGATGTTACAGCTCTGCTAGCTTTTGATGGATCCATCACCAGAACCTTTTCTTCAGCAATTTGTCTTATAGTTGCTCTTCTGTGGAATTGGACCTTTGCTTCCAGCCTGCATGAGTGAGCCTTGGAGTTCTTGACATCAATAAGGTCTCTGGAACACAAGACCTGAGAATGATGGAGCTGGATCCCAGGAGCCGCTTTTGGGCCTAGGAGCATGTTCGCCTTCTCTGCTCCATCTACATTCCCAAATGTGATTGTCCAGTTGGCGTGAGAGGTCGATGAGATTCTTGAGCAAGGCGGATAGCTCATCAGGAACTAATTCATTTTTGAGATCATCTTTCAGATGTTGGGATATAGAGGCCACTGAGTTCCACCTGCTTTCCCCTCATATAAAGGAAGCTGTGATGCACTGTGTATTCTGAGCCTTCTCTGATATTGCCAGAATTTACATTTTTTCCGCAATTTGTCTTATAAGAGCTTTTCTGTGGGATTGGAACTTCGCTTCCCACATGCATCATGAGCCTTGGGAGCCCATGATTGTATTTGTTTTATTCTTTGCATGAAAGCGGACAGACCTTTCTCTTACTCATTCTCCTGCTTGTTTGGATACTCCTCTTAGAATTCTATTGCGAGTTTGGAATTTCCGTCTTATAAAAGATATTCTCTCTGAGCCAAAGGTTTCACACCATGATGTTTTGAGTTATAGCTCTACTAGCTTTTGATGGATCCATCATTGCCAGAACCTTTTTTTTTGCGCAACTTTTTGTCTTAGTAGCTCTTCTGTGAAATTGGACCTTTGCTTCTAACGTCCATCCGGGAGCCTTGGAGCCCATGACATCAATATGGTCAGTGTCAAAATCACACAGAAAAGAAAACAAGCTTTTAATTTTGTTCAAATTGTATGTAACAAGTATATATAGTTTCAAATGCATATTTTCATCTGATAGTAAAACAAATGCACACATTGCCCCTCACCCCTAGTTCAGCATATCAACCAAGGCATGTCTGGGGATTGCAGTTTATTTTGGTTATAGAGACTAGACCTGTACTGTAAATATTGCATTATCATTACTTTTATGCCTGTAGTTTGGTTACGTTTGTCTGGACTGATGTAATTAATCTCAAACTAAAAGATCAGGGGTCTCATTTATAACCGTTGCACACGCACAATACGGGACCTAAAAGATGCGTGCGGCTGTTCCTACGCATACGTTGCGATCTATAAAAAAAAACTTGACGGCAGTCAAAAAAAACTCTGACCCATGCGTGCAACCGCGGGTGAAGAGGGTGGCAGGCCATATTGGTACATATATAATTCCTTGTGCTAGTGAGTAAAACACCACCCACTCAGTTTCACATATGACAGAATCAGAAGAGAACAGGTGTTCAGGGAACATGATTTTTTCGATGATGACTGGCTCATAAACCGATTTAGATTATGAGCTTCTGGAACGGAGTGCTGAACTGGTTCTAAAGTTAAAGAGACCAACCCGACGGAACCGCGCCATCCCGGTACAAACACGGGTACTGACGACCCTGGGGTTCCTTACCAGCCGGAATTAGCTCACGGGTATGTTATAATTAACAACAGTTACTTTGTTCTAAAGCTTGTTCAGGAAATACAAGAGTAATCTAATTGTGTTTCATTGTATTCTAGGTCTGAGATATCACAACTATCACCAAGCTTAGTAATACCTGTCGTTTTGGATGGGATTATTCAAATTACTAGTAGATACATTATGTTCCCTTACACTGTGGGAGAACAGGACAATATCATAAGGCAGTTTGCTGCAAAGTCCGGTTTCCCAAATGTAGTTGCACTCACATTGCAATAAAGGCTGAAAACAAATTTACTGTGCTTTGTCATGAGTCAAACTTGCAAATAAAGACCGCTCACCTTGTGTCGCCTCGGCCATGTCCCTCTTTTTCATATACCACCCCACACACACACACACTTGTATTCTCCAGTATTGAAGCCATTCGGGTTTCCAGAGGTGTCTGTTCTGATGTCTTCTTACCTCCTCTGGTAGCAGACATGCTCTTTTGATGCACTATTTTTTAGGAATACTTTTAAATCTAACCACTTTTTTATAGATACTGTCCTGTTTGCAGCACTCCCTTCACTCACCACATTATTTACCTGTTGCCACCCACTGCCTTTCTTTTTGTTTGTCACCCCACTACTGTGACCACGAAACAATTTGCTCAGCTTTCTACTTCACCCACAAGCACATCTATTTCAGGTTCTGAAAAACTACTTTTCCTCTCGCTCGCCATGACGACATTTTTCAGGTTTACATCGGAGGCTTAAATATTTATGAGATGATTTGCATTTACCATGTATGTGTAGCTGGTCTGTCCTTGACTGGTCTACCACACTCTGCGTAAATGATGGGCTCAAGACACCTTCTGCGTTGTCAGCAACATTGATTTGTTCTGTATAAATGACAAAAGAAAACATAACTGGAACACGAGCGAGAACACAGACTCCTGATCTCTCCCCAAGAGTTGCAAAGGCATCGTCATTACATTTATGAAGAGATCAATTACATGTTCCCATACTTATCAGAATCTATATATGAATACTATAAAATACAAAGATATATATACGTATAATTGGGTGTTTACTCTTACACAAACGTACACTATAAAATATATAATCCATTCACAAGTAAAATAAAGACATATAAACATAATAAAATGGCTACACAAGTTAACATATCACTAATTGCGATTCGCCATTTCACGAGACGGCAGACTAGCTAACAACACGGTGCTAAAGCAAACCAAACAGGAACGACAGAAAACATTTCGACGTAAACAGCATTATGGAAGTACATACCTATACAAATGACAAAAGAAAACATAAAAAACTGCAGCAGGAGCGGGAACACAGACTCCTGATCTGAGGGAATTAAACAGATCAGAAAGTTACCACTCGCTCCCTAATGGCGACCACCAAACAAACGGCTAACTTTTAACAAGTGTTTTCCTAAGATTTCCAGGACTCACAAGTAATATACTTTAATACAAAGAACCATTGGTCCATACAGAACTTAGTCAGACTCATTTCAATCATATTAAAAGCCATTTTCAACGCATAAAATACAGAGTCTACTACCTCCACCCACGAGTTGCAAAGGCATTGCGAGGAGAAACCCACAAAACCGCCAATCTGCTTCACCTAGAGGTGGCGTCAAAACACTAAATACACTCGTACCTTCCATAATGCAATAAGACAAACGCATTCATCCAGATACCCCAAAAGGTTATTGGTGGAATTATATTGAACTAACTACACAACAGTAAACATACACAGCATTTTCATCTCTGCTACATATGGTTGAATGGGGCGTGTAGAGGGCGGAATATGCGGCAAATCCACGTGCGAACCACCCCAGTATTTTGCTTGCAGGTGTGCGTGCGCACGTTTTCATAAGTTTCTACAATCACGTCGAGACGTATAAACACTAACTACAATGGCTGCAAATGAAAGAGAACACAACTGATTTCCCGGTCTGTGATGAAACCTGGCTTCTAAATTGAAGAGCTATCCTATTGGAGATGTGTGCTGAACTGACAATCATGCATACACTCACTCACACACCTCCATACCGGAGCCCTGTCCTGGCCAAACCCGGTGCATCCTACAACTGAAACACCTGAGTGTGATCATCAGGTGCCTCCGAGCTCTCATTAAGCTTGGAACAAAGGTACCTGAGGATCACACCAACTCAGTAACAATCCCTACATATAAACTGAACCTAAAGGCTGCCTCTAACGGCAGCCACCCTGAAACTGAACAGAAACGTGCACCAAAACAAACTAAACAAACTTAAAGGCTGCCCCTAACGGCAGCCACCCAGAGACATTACAGCACCATTGTACTAAATTTAATGTTAATAAGAAACGGAGCTCAGCTGTTTCTAACAGAACAGGAGAATTACTGAACAAATGAATGTGAAAGTTCTCTCGTTTTACTTTGTAAGATACAACCATATATCTCTTTGGATCGCCACATGGCTACCAATGACTGGTAGTGGGACTGGGATAAAGCAGACAACATCATCATACAAAAGAAACGGGACTGACAGTAACAGGGTTGACAATTTCACACTAATTTGCCTCTGTTAGCTAATGTTCAAGGTCACAAAAGCAGTTGTCATACAGTTTGAAAGGACATTACTTATAGATATGGTAAACATCAAGATACAAATATATTATTTTAATTATTATGTTAAAAATTGGTAACAACACTTCAGGGCCACCGTAGGTATGATGTCCCCACCCCCAACAATCTCTTAAAACCACGTAGTTCTACATTATAGAAGAGAGAAATGTACTTGTGTTTTACATTTTGGAAGTCATTTAGAGCTAAATATGAAAAACAAAAACCTAAAGTTGGCCTCTAAATCTAAATGTTGCTTTTTTTAAAATGGGGATTTTAATGTAGCACTTTTACAAACAGCAATATGCTTATTGGTGAGGCCCCATGTTTACAATTGTCTGTTACTTAGTAGGAGGTTGGACTGTGCTGTGATATGCCCTCACCAACATGAAGGATTTGCCTAAAGTGATCTTAAATCTAAATGTTAAACGTGAAAAATATATCTTGCCCTCTAAATGTGACCCTCTTTCGCCATAACAGCGCGTTGAGATCCGGAGTTATACCGTTCACCTCGAACAAAAGTAATGGGACACCCGGGCGAGGTGAACGATGTAACTCCGGAACTCCCGGTGAACGGTATAACTCCGGATCTGAACGGGCTATTATGGCAAACGAGGGTCTTTGGAAAGATCTCACTGAGCCCTATCTATCTGTGAAGTTTCACGGAGATGACTGGTTGCCCAGCCTAGAAAAACCGCGAGCACGGTCTGTGGGGCACTTAAGTATAGGGAGACCTGGGCGAGGTGTCCCAATACATTTTGCAGTCTTGGCTTTTTCTTCTTTGAGTATGAAGTAACTCCAAACTGCTGCCATATTGGCAAGTCTCACACACAACAGAAACTCTTATCACATGATGCATCTTCTTGCGTTATGCATGTCACAAATCACATTATGTGTGCTGTAATTATTGTCCATATTTCTTAACGGATCGGATTACGTTTTTTATTCCTTCGCGATTTCCCATCCAGTAATTTAGTTCAGGATCGGACCGATACGGATACAGAATATTGGATTGGCGCATCTCTAGTAAATACTATAAATAAATAAATGACTGCTGAAACAATTAGGTGGAGTTGCACCCCATACGGAAATAGTGACATATATTATATGGACAAAAGTATTGGGACTGAACATTATGCCAACAGGTACTTTAATGACATTGCATTCAAATACATATATTTTAATAAGGAGTTTGTCCCCACATTTGCAGCCACAGCAGTTTCCATTCTTCTTGGAAGGTTTTCAACAAGATTCTGGAGTGTGTCTCTGGGTGCACTCATTCTGTGGAGCATTTATGAGGTCAGGCACTAATGTTGGACAAGATGGTCTGGAAACTCCATTCCAGTTCATCCTGAAGGTTTGGATGAGGTTGAGGTCAGGGCTCTGTGCGGTCCAGTCAAGTTCTTCCACACTGAACTGATCCGTGCACTGGGGCACAGAAAAGGTTCTTCCCCAAACTGGGTCCACAGAGTTGGAAGCATGGCATTGTCCAAAATGTTTTGGTATGCAGTAGCATTAAGATTGTAAGGGCACTGTATATAAGGCCTACCCCAAATCTGAAAAACTGATGTGTCCCAATACTATTGTCCATGTAGTGTAAGTAGTGATACTGCACGTGATGTGGTTAGGAGCAGCTATTAACATAGCATGTAGTACTTTTTTCAGTTGTATATGGTCATTTGTGCCTTTTGTTGATGCATGAAGTTGGAACAACAGATGTGTTAACAAATGTTCCTTCATTGACATGGAAACAGCTATTTTTAGTATTGCATAAGTGCACATGCTTGCGCGTGTATACTCAGAGTGTTCAGTGTGTGCAAAAGTGAGAAATGCCATCCTTAACCACATCCGCAACTTTGTCACTGCACCTGTGTCGTATACACACTGTGACAAAACACACAGTGTACCGTTAGTGCGCTGCTTTATGTTGAAACCTATTTGTTTACAGATTAATACATTATAAAACTGATGGTACTCTTTAATTAAGGACAGTGGCATTTTGTCCCGGAGTGGAAACAGAAACTGTTTAGTGAAAGCTGCAGTATGTCAGTCCCCTGATGTTGCTTCTGTGTTTTGTGATATGTGTCGTATGGTAAAAATGCATTATGGCACACTAAACAGATTTCATGCTTTCATCATTATGAAAATCAATATAACGTTAAAGGCTCTTAGTAACCCTGACATCATTGATGGATCTCCAGAAAAGTAACATTACAGGATATATGTAGTAGATATATATATATATATATGTGTGTGTGTTCTTCAAATTCACTCCTTTTCATTTACAAAAATGGTTCTTTAAATCACTGGTTCTCAAACTTGCTCTTTATGACCTTTCCAAATTGTTCCTCTCTTGGGCAAAAGTGTGAACCATCTGTGCCCATGGACTGGTTTGAGAACCAAAGAAAGGTCAAGCAGACAGAGATGTGGGATGGGTTTGAAACGCGCAGACGAGATGGAGAGAGAGAAACATATCTGTCTCTCTCTCTGTGTCTCTCTGTCTCTCTGTCTCTCTCTCTCTCCCCTTCTCTCTTGCTCGCCCTTCACAAATCATCACTGGCAACATTACATAGCTTGCAAAGTGATCGTTTCCTCTTCCTCCTGCTTTATTTCTAGTAAAGGGTTTCTGTTTCATGACTAAGACGTCTGTAAGATGGCATAGGAAGGCAACTGTGCATTTCGCTTCAGCCCACACAGGACAACCCACTGTTGGTTTGGTAAGTACAACAATCTCATTTCACCTCAGATATGACCTTTGTATGTTTTTATGATCTCAAGACATTTTCTATTGTCCTCAATTATTTGTTATACAGCCACAATTTGTGTCACTGTTTGGTTTTATGGTTTGGTTTACACTAGTGAGTAAATAACAGTTCATTTAGATAGAATAATCCCCATCTTCCTCATTTGAGAGAGATGTGACATTAATTTAATGGCTATCTGTAGATTTGTTATTTGTCTTTTGCAGTCCTGTAATATCTTGCATATGGTTCTTTTTCTTGGAAATTATGTAAAATCTGTAGACGATCTTTCAAACAAACCTACAAGCCATTTTGAGACACTGCTACTGATGATAAGACAAAAGTGTTACAGTAAACAGATTACCATGCCTGCATCCTCACCACAGCCTTCAGCTTCACTTACTCTAATGGAGCCATAAAGATTTGCAGCTGTCTTTCAGAACCGAATAAGCTTGACGAACATACAAAGATAACAAATGCAAAACAAATCCAAAAAGCAGCCCAAAACCTCTATAGCCTGCCTGCTATAGGATGCATATTAGCTTTTAGGGTGTGGCTTGATTTGCCCTTATAAATACATTTTGCTAGAAGAAGAAGACACAGTATCTGATGAAAGATTGATTCCTGAGGCTGAATATGGACTCTATCCGAGGGGCTCATGTAACAACAGCCTAAAGGGGCATTAATAATTCAGTTAACGAAGTTGTACTAGCATTTACAACCCTTTGCTTGACCACACCCACCACTGTTAAAGCTAGGAGCTGTTGTTTGAGTTTGCAGCATTAGTATATACTAGCAATCATGTTCTTAAAAATAAAGGTCTTTGCTTGGATGTGGATCTCGAAGGAAACTGGGAAATTGATATTCCCTTAACTTCTCAAACGTTCTGCATAATTTAGTACTCAAGATTGAAAAGTCATTCAGGATAATTTCTTTAAAGTTGGTTTGACAACGTCAACACAAACACACACACACACACACACACACACACACACACACACACACACACACACACACACACACACACA
>JBBJLR010155527.1:0-14896 GCA_037577145.1 Brachypetersius gabonensis
CTGACCAGATATATATTCTGCCAGTCCACATTGTAGATGAGGTCTAGGGCAACTTGGGCGTCAAGATGAGAAGAGTCGATTCGAGTTACTAATGAGCAACGGCAAAAAGTTCACTCAGCTATCCGAGTATATTAGTATTCAACTTTCTCGTAAAGATGGTGCTTGCCATGACAAAAAAGTAGCGAAAATAATAATAAAATGAATAGACTGTATAATCTTGTGTTAATTCAATGAAAATTTGTTAAATTATTAAATATTTAAAAATGCCAAATAAAAACATGCCAGATGGAGCGGTGTCAGTCTCGCCAGCGTGCCTGTAACCTAGCAACATAGAAAGGGTCTAGATCTGTTACCATGTAATCTACTGTACTGTTACCAAGAGGTGAGCAGAATGTGTTCCTTACAGACCCAGGCTTCGACAGAGCTGCAGCAGGTCCTTCCCGTTCCTGTTCACCTGTGGGTCGGAGTTGTGGCGAGGTAGGGTAGTCGGGTTTCTGGGGTGATGGTGTCCGAATATGAAGGGGTCACCCTGCTGGGGGTTGAAGTCGGGGAGAGAGCCGGTGCGGGCGTTCAGGTCTCCACAGATCAGGACACTTCCCTGGGCATGGAAGCTGCAGATCTCAGTGTGGAGCCGAGGGAACATCTCCTCGTCATAATAAGGAAATTCTCTTGGAGGGACATAGACTGTACATACGAACAGATCATTTCTAGAGTCTAAGACATCTTTTTTAATTTTTATCCAAATGTGTGATTTGTTTACTTTTTGTGGTACTATAAAGTCAGCCAATTCTGATTTAAACCAAATTACAATTCCGCCAAAGTCTCTCCATTTTTTTAAAACAGGGTGTTTAAAAGATGGGATGACTAATTCTCTGTAGTTTGTGGGACAGTGAGTGATTAATCTACTCCATGTTTCTTGGAGGATTATGATATCTGTGTCCTTTGTGTTTTCTACAAATTCACAATTTTTACTTTGTACCCAAACAGTGAGGATGTAATGCCCTGAATGTTCCATGTAGAGTTTGTGAGTGGGTTCATACAATAGATAGAAATAGAGGAAGTTCACAAATACAAATTGTTTCAAGTAGAGATAAACCTGTAAATGGCAGGGGTATTATTTTAATAAACATTTTAAATATATTTATGTATATATTCTAAAGATGCCTACACACACCTATGTATGTATGTATGTATGTGTGTGTGTGTGTATATATATATATATATATATATATATATATATATATGTACTTCACTTCCAGTGAAGTGTTGAATTCACATTTAATGAGGCTCAGCTGGTCCTTTAAGGCCTCATTCACGCGGACGTCTGAACCAGGCGTAGGTGAGCGCCCATTGAACGCCGCCCGTTTTTCTGCTCATTGAAGCAAATCAACGCGTCCACACGGGTGTTCAGCCCCAGCGTTCGGCCGGCGTCAAATAAATGCTGCATGCAACGTTTTCTACGCGTCAAAATAATACACGAAACTACAGATTGGGCGTCAGGCTGGCGTTAAACAGTGTCATACACCAGTCGAACGCCTTGCTGACATCGATCAAGCGTCGCTACCAAACGCCACAAAAACGCCTAAGGCATTCAGAGCGCGTTCATTTCCGTGTGGACGAGGCCTAAGTGCTGGTATTTGTCGGTGGGGAGAGGAGAGGGGAGTACCTACGCTTTAAGCTCGATTAACTCCACCTCTTGTAGGGAGAGGTTCTCTTTGATCTGAGATACCATCTTCTCCAGGTGTATGTATTGTTTTGTGCAGTGATGGAGAGTGAGTTCCTCCTCCGGCTCTTCTCTCTGGCCTGGGTTTATGCCACTGCCCAATTCTGTCTTGTCCACCTCTCCCTCCGATCCCACGTGTCTGTCTCTCAGAGATTTAATGTTGGTGAAGTTGGCCTGTACAGAACTAAGGCTGGCTTCGCTGCCTTGGAACATGATTATCCCATTGCACTATTACAGCCCTGTTACTCGATTATTATCTGCCTTCCATTACATATCCCTCTCTTTCTGTGCTGTGGGTAGTGTGAGCAGAGAGCCTTGTGCCACGCCTCTGTGTGCTCCGTGTATAGTAGGAGATTTGTGATAGTGATATGGTCTCCTATTTGACTGGAGTCATCTTTGAGGGTTTCGGGGTTATTTTTCAGTATTTTGTTTTTGTTTTATTTTCTAGCTGGTGCGAATTTCAAGTCATCTGGATAAATTATGACCAGGGGCCAAAGATTGTTAGTCGATTCATTAGCCATGGCTCAAAAGAAAACAGAGCTAACCTGTTTGGAAGCTTTTGTTTTGTTTTGAATTGTCTGAGTTGTGGCCGGTTCTGGACCTGCTTCGTTTTGCCTTAGCTTTCCTCTAAGTTGTGACCAGTCCTAGGTCTGGTTTGTTTTGTTTTGAATTACCTCTGAGTTATGGTGTAGATCTGGACCACTCTTCATCTTTCTCTCCGAGGTTGAGCAGTGATTCCTCTGAAAATAATCCTTTGGGTAATTCTTCTTTGTAATTCTTCACCTCTTCCTTGTAATTTGCCATTTTACGTTGGTTTATCTCATTTTAAAACACCTGTATCTGTAAAACTATAAGGAGCTCTAGTAAAGCATGTCCTCTCTCTCTCTCTCGCTCTCGCTCTCGCTCTCTCGCTCTCGCTCTCAGGTACTGTTCTGTGCTGACCTAAAGAAGTTCCAGACCCTGAAAGCAGTCTCCATGAAAGGACAAAAGGAGGAGAGGATGCAAAAAAGACAAAAAAAAAACAACAAACCCTAATAAGAGAAAGAAGGTGAAAAAAGAGAAGAGAGAGTGACGGCGATAGTCAGCTTCACCTTTGTCACTCTTTCACCGTCTCAGTGCTGTCCAAACAGTACAGATGTTTCCTGTTGAGAGGACAAAAAACTGAATGAATACAAGATTTATAACTACTGTTTATTTCTGAAAATCAAGTCCAAGTCAGCGGTTTGTTTCACATGTGTTTAGATTTTTTGTAGCTGTTTGTTATAAATTTGTATCTGAAAATTTTGTGTTGCGTGAATGGTTTAGAGTGCTTTACAGTGGTTAAACTCATTACCCTTAAAGAAAAAGTAAAAGTAAACCCATATTCGTTCTGTACAGTTTACATTGAACTCAAGCAAGCAGTGCTAGAATGTAAAATAGCGACATTATCCCTGTATAGACTGGACTGGAATTCATGCATGGGCATTTTCTTTGGTATGTGCTGTTGTTTTCTTTGGTATTAAGCATATAAATACTGTAATAAATTCATGTAACTTGCAGTAATAAAAATACAGGGCTTTAAGAAGAACAAAAAGAAAAATACAAGAACACAAGATGCTCCACGGGGGAAATTCTGGACTGCAGCATCAAAGGGCAGCAGCCAATCAGCGGCAAGGAGAAATAAATAGCGTTCAAACCTACGTCATTTACTGTCCAAAGATGCCTTTCTTTGTTGTTCTCTACACAGTGACAAAACA
The DNA here is from genome assembly GCA_037577145.1 of Brachypetersius gabonensis. Classification (NCBI taxonomy): domain Eukaryota; kingdom Metazoa; phylum Chordata; class Actinopteri; order Characiformes; family Alestidae; genus Brachypetersius; species Brachypetersius gabonensis. The sequence continues at coordinate 3,460 of JBBJLR010155527.1, forward strand.
AAATTTATAGGCATGTCTTATATGGAAATGTATCTGAATTTACATTAATATTTGTTATAAAAATATTAAATTTAGCTCTAAAATGCATGAAAAATGACATTTTGCCATGACAAAAGCTGTGACGTCCGGGCCTCGTCCGCCACACCCCCTCGTCCTCGTGCTGGGTTGTTAAATGCAGCACTCAAACAACCAACCCAGCACAAGGATGAGGTCGTTATCTTTGGGGGGCACCTGCATCACAAAAGCAAAAAAATGTGGAGGATATGCAGTTTCCACGTTAGACCAGGAGATTAGCAAACAATTATTAGTTTGGTTCTCAAGAAAAATCTGCGTTGTACTGAAACCGTGACTGCTGATCCACGATAAAGTGAGGGTGTACTGTATACCAGAGGTGTACAGTAACAAGGTACATATACATGAGTTCTGTACTTGTAGTCTTTTTTTTTTTTTTTCTTCCATCACTTGAAAGACAAAACCGTACTTTTTACTTTACATTTCTGTCAAGGTTCTCGTTTGTCGTTACACTGAGTTCTCAAAGTGGGTGTTACTGTCTCTTCTAAAATGTGAATGGTTATTTAGCAAATGACAGCCTATCAGAAATCACCAGTAGTGTGACATCTTTGTACGCTGTAACACTGCGACGCCAGACGGGCAGCAGTTCACTCACGCAGCTTTGAGAACCAGCTTCTACTTAAGATAAATAAGGACTTTTACATGTTTGACTAAATTGCCCAGACTGAGATTTGCCTGTACTGTTAATGCTAGAAACGTGTGAGATGGAGAGTATTGAAAATTGTTTGTTTTGGTGTCAGTCAGCCGCTTTGCTTAAACTGGTTTTCCTGTTTTATAGCCACTGTTATAGACCTGTGATGTAAAGTTGGTTGGGTGTGTTCATTTTTTCCATTCCAGCTGCATTTACAGCGGCCCAGTTGTCAATTCAAATATATAGTACATACACATATATTTTGTGTAGGTGTGTAGTGTACAATAAAAAAAGGCTTGTTTTATTCATCAATTCAGGTTGTGTTTCATTCTGTAATCGTTCTACCTTATTCCTTATGCTACATCTTATACAAGCAAGTTAATTAGGTATTTTATGTGTGGTGGCAATAAATCAACAATGAAGTGAAATGTGTTCTGTTTATACTTAAGTATTTTTGGAAGCATTTCCTTCAGTACTTTTACTTAAGTGAAATTTGACTGTATGAATTTCACTTATATTGGAGTTTTGACTGGTATCTGTACTTTCACATAAGTAATGAAGTTAGATACTTTGTCCGTATACATATTACTCCTTTCCACCCATTTACACAGGATGTACTGTACATACAGTGCAAATACCACTAGGTGGCGATAAAGATCAAAAGAATGTCAGGCGCGTGTGTGTGTGTGTGTGTGTGTGTGTGTGTGTGTGTGTGTGTTTTCATTGATTGCTGTTCCAACAAATGGCTTCAATTTAAACAATTTTGCAGTGTAGCAGCAGATTTTACAGGTGTTTAATATGTGTTTACCCTTTCGAATTGACTCCAAGGCACTGGAAACAAAGAGTAGTACTTTCTGCATAGAGCTTCCCTGGAAAAAATATATATATCAGGGATCTTTGAAATTAGATAATGCATTTGCTTCTGTTACCTTGGTTTTTGAATGATGCACTATACAGGGCAGCCAATCAGAACAGAGATTATTTACATATACCAGTCTTTAAGGCACTGCAACAAAAACAGCCAGTTTTGTTCTTTGAGTTCAAGAAAGATTTAAAAATGGTTGCGTGGAAGTGATTTACTGTTTACTTTTTGATGCTATAAGTGGACCTCACTTTTTGTAACATTTGTAAGACTTATAGCATCATTACAAATTACAAATAAATTATGGCATACTAAAGCAGACACTAAGTCAAACGGAACTCAAATTTAGGATATTCCTGTTATTTATTGCTTTTGTGGATTCCCATTGCATGAGTGTGTTTGTGTACGGGTGGAAACTCTTGGAGGAATTGGCTCCTTTACATTCATTTGAAGACTTGCCTCTACTGTGTCAGCAAATTTTATATAGCAGCCCAAGCGGTTGTTTGCTAGGGTGACTGGATATTTTTTAAATCAGCAGTTCAACTGTGTGTGTGTGTGTCAATACTTGAAATACCAAGATGTTTCCTATACAATGAAAACTGATGTATTGTTAAATGGAATGTTATGTTGTTTCATAATATAACTTCAAATATTGATTAAAACAATTATAATATTGATTAAAACTATTTAACAGCTTTAATCATTAGGAGACTGAAAGTTTCACCAGCTTTCACCAAGTTTCTATGAACAAGAATCCAAGAGATTTCTGAGGAAATGTTCACTTTGTGCATAATTAAGTCATTGTGATGTAAATGATGCAGTGAAATGTTATTAATAGTATAGTAGTGGCATGTCTGGAAAAATATATTTCTCAGGAGTTTTAGTTTGTTGCCTTACTATGTGTTGTGGATAAGATTGGGGACCTGCACTCTAGAATCACTGGAAGTGGCATCCTAGCCCTGGAGGTCCCCATCCCAAACCTAGAACCTCCCCAGTATGCACATTTTTATGTGATTTTTTCCTCTTAAGCACATACACTATATGGACAAAAGTACTGGGACACATCTGGGTTTCAGGGTTTGTGCTAGGCTCCTTAAACAGAGCCCTGATCTCAACCCCATCCATCACCTTTGGGATGAACTTTAACAGAGGCTGTGAGCCCGACTTTCTTGTCTGGCATCAGTGTCTGACCTCATAAATGCTCTACAGAATCCAAATTCCCACAGAATCTCCAAAATCTTGTGGAAAGCCTTCCAAAAAGAGTGAAAGCTCCTATGACCAAACCAATTCCATATAAACATCTATGTATTTAAATGCAATGTCATTAAAGTCCCTGTTTGTATATTGGTCAGGTGTCAAAATACCTTTGTCCATATAGTGAATTTGAACACAATGACTAGTTAAGCTTCTTGCTGGCTAGGTCATTGGCTGTAGAGTAGGGCGTGGGAAGCCATGAGAGCAGTGGGCAACAAATCTACTGAAGGAGTCACTTCACAAATGCAATACATTTTATGATGTCTGTCACAGGCTTCAAATAAATGATGTGTAAAACCATCAGCTTAGTGCTACATAATATTCAAACAGGGCACTGGAAGAAATTATCATATTTGTGTTTTCTTGTTCTCTGACTGTGTTTTGATATTTATGTTAACCCGGATTTGAATTCTGTGGCCTTCCCTGTCCCCCATGTTGCTAATTTACAGTGGACATTTTCTTGTAATCATGTTATGTGGCCTAGTAATGCTGCACTGGTAAATGTCTGATAGGAGGACATTCTCCTGCTCTCTGTAGGAAACAACTTGCCTGACACAGTCATTTATACTAATTTTTGAAAGCATAAATTTTTTCCCAATAATTTATCAACCTGTTTTGAAAGGCTATAAACATATTGCCTATTATTTATATATTATTTGTGCTTTTTTTCTTGATTAAGAAAATACACTTACAGGCCGCATTGACGATTTGCATAACGTGTGTTTAATAACCCAGTGCAAAGTGTTTCTCATTATTCAATGAAACAATCCATAAAACTGATTTCAGTGATCTGGTCTGTGAGTAAAGAACGTCAGTGATTAGCTGGAAAAAAAATTATTGTAATACCTGTTGTTTTCATCATGAAAAGGATGAGTGAACATTCAGTTAATCATGTAATTGTGAGTGACAGCTTTTATTAGTAGCCCATATAAATGCCTGAATGAATGGATGACTGAAGGTTTCCATCCCTTATGGTAAAAGCCCACGCACTGACAGTCAATTTATATATAGCTCTATGTATGTGTGATTGTAGGTTATGTTTGTGTGTATAGGTTATATAAACCTTGTGTGTGTGTGTGTGTGTGTGTGTGTGTGTGTGTGTGTGTGTGTGTGTGTATAGTAACTTGTATAAAACAGTGAGTCAGCTTTAGTCCAGTTAAATCTGGCAGAGAGGCAGGACTGTCTTCAGGGCAGAGACAGAGAGAGAGAGATAGCGAATAAGAGTAAGAAAGAAGAGCACAGAGAGAAATGGCTTGGGGACTGAATCAACATGGGTCCATCCACCACATCCACAGCATTTGGTACATTTACGCAAGCATGTGCATTGCCTCAACCTTCAGACAACGTTGAAGGAGTGTTTAGTCAGTGGCTTATGTAAGACTGACCCCATACCACACTGCAGAGGAAAAAACACCATTCTTATACTCATACTGAGGGCAGGCCAGCATCCAGATACCTCACGTAGCAGAAATGCTTTCTCCAAAGAGCACATATTAATCAAAGATGATTCTTGCAGATGTTTCAGACTGCACAACCAAAGAGGCAGAAGCTTCTAGATTTCTTGCCCTGTTACTGTAAGCTATTTCTTCTGAAAGTGGTGAAAATACTGGTATAAGTATTCACTCACCGACCATTAATAATAATTTGAACATGTTTCTCAGTGTCATTGGTAAAAGAATGAAAAAAAATCAAACACAATGGATGCTTATGGGCATTTGCTTCAGTTGTTGTCAATTCTTAAACTGATTATTCACTTATCTGTTATTCCATAACCACTATAAAAGCTTCACTATTCATCAGCTTGTTCCAGCTATGCAATCGGATTGGTCAAAAAGTGATCTTTTACATTAATTGTATTATTGAGCAGCAGTTGCTAGATTACTTACACGACAGCTAGTTAGTTCTACTTCAGCACATAAACAAAATCAAAGCATAAATATGATGCATAACTTGATATCTGGGCTGCAGTACGGTCAGTCGGTTACTGAAGCAGGCAGCTTCCGAACCAGTTTTGCCAAGAAGTGCCCACATGCTTTGATGGTGGAATAACAAAATAAATAAGGCAGAAATGAGGAATACTGTATACTATTTGCCAAACAGGATAAGCTGCAAAAATCTAAGCTGAACTTATATGCTAACCTTCCTATTTTGTTGGGGGAGGGATTTTTTGGTGGATTAAAATTTTTTGGCAATAATTAATAAACTAACACAATATTCAGGATCTTTTTCCTTTATGATTGTCTTTAATCATCAGAACTTGGTTTCAAGTTTATTGTCATATACAAATAACAATCGAACATCTGTAGTGGAATACTTGCCCTCTTCTTATGTTTACACAGTAAACAGATATAAATATATATATATACATATATATAACAGATATAAAACAAGTAGAATAAAATAAAAGTACTAAAATAACAAAAGTATTCTTGTAGTAAGTAATATAATAAGGTGATGAAGTACAATAATATATAAAGCAAAAGAAAACCCAAGGTTGTGTGTTATTGCAAACATCAAGGGTGGGGTGATCTATGGCACTTGCCTTTGACTTGTATAACACACTCCCCATTGCGTTCCATTGCGTATCACTGTATATCACTGTATATCACTGTAACGTTAAAGTATGCAGGTATGAGACTGAGATGCAGCAGTATGGACTTTCCTGGACTTTCAGTGTTTTAGAAGTTAAGTGCAGGAGTACAGAGCAAGAATCATTTAAATTCCTTGAAGCCCACCATGGATTATTCAATTACACTTTGTTATTTTTGGTGTATTTTACTGTGCCTTCCAGTCTATTTTATTGTGTCTTTATCTCCATAATTTATACACACTTCCCAAACAAGCTGTTCCAGGATCAGTTTTGTTCCTTGGAGGATGGTATCAGTGTAATCTAGAAGACGTCTGGTGATTTTCTTAAGAACAAATACCAGTGGAGCTCTTAATGTCTCCAGCACATCTACTCCCACCTCAGGCTTCATCTTTCACCTTTTCCTCCAACAGCCATGGCTCATTTCCCAACTAAAAAATCATATAACCACCATTTTTCATTCAGAGAGCTTTGCGTTTGTACGGCAGTAATTCTTGTGACAAGTGTGTTAACCCTTTCCTGTCAAACTGTCCTACCAAAGTCCTGGAGTACCTTCATCCTTTGCAATGTTCGTGAAAATCTTATTTACCCAGAAAATATGTCACAAATTATATGCAAAATTTAGTAGAAGTGTTGTTTTGGCAGAAGCAGTTAAGATCTCATTCAGTCCAGGCCAATGAATCACAAGCTGTTTCAAAATCTTTGTGATGACAGCAGAATATGAGCTACTGCTTCAAACTGATGTTTGCTGCTTGTTTCCTGGAAAAAACGCTACTAAGACTGTTTGAACTTCACACTGAGATGTTTGTTTTCCTGAAAGAGCACTTGAACTCAATTCAGGCAATGGTAGTGTTCACATGTCCGTAGCATGTGCCCCCCAAAGTATTTTATTTTTTAGGTATGTGACGGTCACCTCGCTTTCTCCGCGTCTACTCCATTCCCCGTCCCCCACGTATTAGGTTCCGTGTTTCCTCGTGTTTCCATTTCTGTTCCTATCCTTCTTTTCTCCCTTTTTTAGCCGTGTATGATTTCCGTGAGTCCCCATGTTTACTTCCGTGTTTCTCCGTGTTCCGTTTTCTCCTCCGTTTCACCTCCTGTATTCCCTTCCTCCCTTTTCCCCTTGGTCCCTATCTAGCCTCCGTGTTCCGTTTGTATCACGTCCCATCACCAGTGGTTTCACATGTCCCTTGTTTTTGGTTCCTTATTTAAACCCCAGTCTGACCCTTGTCCTGTGAGTCTGTATTTGTCTTATGCTGGTTTGGTTTGACTTTGTGTTTTGAATTGTTGCCTTGGTTTTGTATGTTTAACCTTTGTTTTTGTTCTCTGTTTGCAGGCCCGTGTTTCTCCCCCTTGAGTTTTCTGAGCTGCGCTGTCTGCGCTGAGTTTCCCACGTCCACGTTTGATACTCGCAGTGTTGCGAGAGAGGGTGAAGAGAGAGAGGTTTTCTTTTCTTTGTTCTTTTGAGGAGCACGAGCCTAGCTGTCTGTTTACGTCATGTTGTGTTGTGTTTATCTTGTTGTGTTCTGAGTGTATTTGTGTTCCCCTGTTTCTGTTCTAGTTTATCATTATTGTTTATCGTTGTCCCTGAGTCGGGGTTTTGTTTATTTCCTTTTATATCTGTTATTTAAGTCTTTCGTTTACCCTATTGTGGCGTCCTCCCCATTTCCTCCTAGACCAACCGTGACAAGGTAAAGCATTTAAAGCATCTGTACATATCAGGACCTGTCCCCCACCCTAAAGCGAAGGGAGGGCTACCCTCTTGTCCACTACCCTCTTGTTCAGGCCTATTCAACTAGCGGACTGCGGGCCATATTCGGCCCTTTTGAATTTTGTTATGGCCCGCCAGACTGTCAGGAAATCAGTGAGTGATTCGTGTAATAAAAACAATGGGATTTGGATGATGATTATCACACACAGCGAGGGGAAAATCTTTGTAGTTTTAGCTCGTGATGTATCTACTCAAATGACTTTAACGGTCAGAGCTCTCGTTTAGAACCGTTGCTAGACACCGCAACCTCCCACCCCCATAAACGGACCTGGCGCAAAATCATGTTAGCACAACACCCCACCACACCCCCCACCTCCACCCCCTGCCTGAACAGCACGATATTCTGTGGCCCCCGAACCCCCAGCTGACTTTCGTATCCAGCCCACTTGCTATTGTAGTTGAGTAGCCCTGACCTTGTTCTTAAACTAGGGAACATTGCTTATTATATGCTCCTTGCTTTGTAAATGATCCATCCAAGCCCCCCATGTTGTAGTCCATCAGACTGTAGCATAAATTTGTAATGATCTTATCAGTAGTTAGCAGTAATTTAATAAAATAGCTTTGTCATTTTATATCTGTGCTAATGCAGATATGGTTTCTAGTTGGTGAAAAATAGACCCCAAGCTGCAGGTTCTTTTCTGGGGCTTGTTTAAGGTAATTTTTCTCCACCGATATGCTGCTACTTAACAGCTTAGCACCCTCTCACTCTCAGTCCCTTTTAAAAACTATCAGGAGAAGTGATTACAATCACAGCAGGTGACTTCAGATTATGCTGAGGAATACAAAGGAACAGCCTGACACAACCTAACACAGGTTTGCCAAATGATGATATAAATGATGATGTCGCGCTAAGGAGCAAGGCTAATGTAGCTAACAGCTAATATAAGTGTATATATCAGGATCATACAAAATGCACATTGAAACATCACACAATAAACAAGAGTAAAAGAAACCTGCTTGTGTGGTTTCAGACATGGCATGACATGCTGTTATGTATTAAAACCAGAAAATACATCACATAATTAAAAACAGTCATGCAGAAAATGATTTTCTACATAATAGTACATTGTACAGCATGGTGCTTACTTGTGAGGTGTAAGCTAGGGGTGGGCAATTTAAAGATCTGTTATTACTACATAATTAGGCTCCAATTTTTTTATCTTATTGTGGATATTGTTGGCACAAAAAGAACATTGACCAACCATATGATTTATTTTGATGGGTGTGAAGATGGGAGGGAGGCGGGGCTGGCCAAAACAAACCAATAATAATAATAATAATAATAATAATAATAATAATAATGTTGATTATTGAAGGCATATTGTGTATCAGGAAAAAGCTTTGCCTAAATGATGCATCGGCCATACCATTGACTATAAATACTTCTATTACTCATTAACACTGGAAACAAGTGTCTCTTTCCCTTTCTCTCCTTTTCCCTCTCATTCACTCTCTCTCTCTCTCTCGTGTCTTCTCTCTCTCTCCCTCTCTCCCCTGTCCTCTCTCTCTCTCTCCCTTTCTCCCCCCCTCTCCCCCCCTCTCTCCCTCTCTCCCTCCCTCGCTCTCTCTCTCTCTTCTGTCCTCTCTCACCCCCCCTCTCTTTCTCTCTCTTTAGTGCTCTTTTTCCTTTTCCACCCTCCCTCTCTCTCTCTGCCCCCCCAAGTGTAACAGATGGCATCTTGTGTTTCAGTCAGGCAGATGGGGGGGACAGCCATGCAGAGTGGTGACTCACATGGTCCTTCTGGGTGCATTCATCCTGATCAGCTAAATGGCTCCTAATGAGTGGCCAGATTACAATAATCTTGTTAAGACAGGGAGGAATACCAACACATACTATACACACGCACACCACACACACACACAGATCATTCATGAAACACTGAGTATTCATACATGTTTTAACCTGGTTATACATAACAGCCACACCCTCATTACTGATGGATCACTGCAATAGAAAAGCAGCATTAAATGTGTAGTAATTTGATGTTGATACAGATCCTGCCTCTGTGAAGAGATTTGCTGCTTCTTCTACAGCAGTTAAGCCTCAGCGTGAAGCAGATCCAACCAGGAGCCAGTTTTCCTTTGTTCTTGTGTCAGTTGGAAAAGTGACAGAGCTCTCTGGTCTCCTGGTGTTTTCAGACTGCTAAGCAGCTGAGGTAGTGAGACTCCCCCCCCACACACACACACACACATACACACACACCCAAATACATACACACATTGTTTACAACTAGTGTAACAAAGAAAGTAAATTCTGCACATACTGTTAAATATGTGAAGAGACTGGAACATTTAACACACTGTTCGGTTAAGTCACTTTCAGCTTTAATCAAGTTGTGTACCTGTGACAACAGTGTACACGACACGACTAAATACAAAATACTGGAAGTTTTTAAAGAACATCAAAGTGTGTTGAGCTATCCATTTAAATGAAAAACACGTTGTAACTTTACTAATAATAATTGTGATTCCAGCTCTCCATTTCACTATAGTCCTCGATAAAAACTACTAGCTTCAAAAATATTGTTTAAAATAAAATATTTGGGGATAAATGAATATCGAGTCACCCATGAGAATATCCTTGCCTTGGAAACAACTTCGAAATTTGGAGGAAAAAAAAAGAAGCTTTTAAATAAATATGACTTCAGATTATGAAAAACATACAGTCAGGTGTGTCCACACATTTTCCTGAGAATATTTAAACCTGTGCCAACCAACCCCACCACTAGAATTCACATTCTGATAATTAAAATAAGTGTATCTCATCAGTATTTCAATGTGTGTATATTATCAATATCATTCTATTTAATATTTCTACAATATATTCATGCAGGACGTATTGTTTTTGTTGTTTTTGTGGTTTTTGCACAGAATAAGATGGTCCCCATTTTAGCAGACTGTGACCTTCGGAGGTGTTGAAGAAATTGAAGAGTGTAGGCCAAGAGAACCTTGGCCGAGAAATTGACATATAAATGAACCCTGAGCCAACCTGCCCCAGTCCTCTACTCAAGCAGCCTCAGAAAACACAGAATTTGTTACTTTTACAAACTCAAATCTCACCAAATGTGTTCCAGAGCCAAAGCCGCAGTTCCAGAACAGGACCAGTTAAGATTATATGCTTCTCAGTATTGTTCTTGCTGTTATAGTGTTGAGGAGGTGAAGGAGACTGAATAATATTTGGCCATTAAACTGAACTGCAAATGACTTCTTTCACCACTTCACCACCCTTCTCCTAAAGGAGCCTCTCAGCCTATCTAGGCTGGAGCCTATCTCAGCTGCAATGGGCGAAGGCGTGGTACACCCTGGACAGACGCCAGCACGTCACAGGGCCACATATAGAGACAGACAACCACTCATGCTCACATTCATACCTACGGGCAATTTAGAGTGCTCAATTCACCTATTCCCCAAAGCACGCATGTTTTTGGTGGTGGGAGGAAACCGGAGTCCCCGGAGGAAACCCACGCGGTCACGGGGAGAACATGCAAACTCCACACAGAAAGACCCTGCGCCCAACCCGGAAGTCGAACCCAGGACCTTCTCGCTGTGAGGCAACAGCGCTAACCCCTGCGCCACCGTGCCACCTATTATCATTATTATTATTATTATTATTATTATTATTATTATTATTATTATTATTATTATTATTATTATTATTTTTATTATTGTTATTATTGTTAGTCGTACGATTATTATACAGTGTAAAATGTTGATTGTTGTCATGATTGGTGGCTGGCACATCAAAGTGGAGACGCACTTGCACGAGTAAATCACAGACATTTATTGAATGTGCAGAGAAGAACAGGAGTAAGAAGGTCATACTTCACACTGGTGTGTCCTCACTGGTTCAAAACACAGTTCACAATCAAAAACAAACATAAGATTCTCTGGGCTTGTGTTGCCTCTGGCTCCAAATTTCAGTGCACAGCCAGATGTGTGTTACCTGCAGCGTGTGCATGTATAGAAGCAGTATGTGACAGCTGTGAATGTAATAAATATTATTTATTACTTAAGATCAGGTCATGCCCAGATATAATCATCCACAATTCCAAATGTTCCACAATTCCAGTGTTACATACACACACACACACACTGGAACAATATTCCAAGGCAGAGGAACAGCACAACTATTGTACACTGATAACAAAAACACGGAAGTCTCTCTGTCCTTCTGTCTCTTTCTCTGTTATACAAACACACACACACACACACACACACACACACACACACACACACACACACACACACACACACACACACACA